>APFE031748292.1:0-17055 GCA_000404065.3 Pinus taeda
TACCTAGAGAGCATGAAATTTTAGTTTACACTCCTCATCCTATAATTGAAAATTTGCATTCTTCCTCTTTTCTAAATCCAAAAATCATAATTGATGCACCACCGAGAAATAATCTACATGTGAATGATAAGCCAAAGTACCAAGTTTTTTATCAATAGCCAAAATTTCATCAATATGCTTCCTATTTTTAGTTCGAATCTAGTTACTGATACAATTTGTAAGAGCCCTCAACTTAATCCAAATAATTCCCAATAATATGTGATCAAGGTGCTCAATCCTAATGCCCGAAAAGTACGCACTAATGAACCAAATTCAAGAAATTTTAAGCAATGGTGATTAAATTTGAATGGGATACCACCGCAATCCTCATCTACCTGCCACTCGAGTATGATATGAAAACTGTCTAAAATTTGGGATGGAATAACCCAAGATTTCATGGACCCTAATAACTTCACCAAATTTTCAAGAAGCAAGAAACGGTCAAGTACCTCAGCGATGCTTACGAACCCAGCCCATCCATTTCTCTAGGTCAGAATGAAGGGAGTTGAAAAATTATCCACCAAGTGGTTCCTACCAAAAATGTCGCTGAAGTACCCTGCCAATGGGTCCAGTCTACAATGATCCCCCGCAGGCCTCATTATCTTGAATGGTGAGGCTCAAATCCCCCGCCAAAATAAGGGATCCCATCTTTAATAAGTTGCAGGATTCTAATTTATCCAAGAAGTATATTCTAGAAGAATATGGCACATATGTATTAAGAATATTAAATCTATCCTTCGAGCCCCAAAAGAAACTAAATCGGAGTATACCTACAAAGGATTTATGTGCAATAAAATTCACGAACTTAGGATACCAAAAAGCCATAAGACCACCAAATAAACCCAAAGAATCCACTTCACATACTTGCCACCCAGGAAAGATGTAGAGGACAACGAGCCAAATTTTGTCTCCAATCATCATCATCTCTTGTAAAAGGATAATAGACGGGTGATTAACCCCAATCAATTGTTGGAGTAGGAGGATTTTCCGGGCACTCCCCAAGCCCATAGTGTTTTAAGACATGATTATCATGGTAAGCCTTCATAATTAGGAAAATAATCTCTAAGACCCTGAATAGGAGAGAAATAACTAACAAAAGATGATTTATTAAAATATGTGGAACAAGATCTAGTGTTGTAAAATCATTGTGAAGATCAGTATCAGCCCCATTTGAATGATTCAAAGGTTTCGAACACCATTCCCTCATAATGGTCACATTACAATGAGAATTGGGACTAATAGAAATCATAGGAGAGGAGGATGAATGAATCAACAAGGTCTCTAGGTGGATTTAAGGGTGAAGGCGGAGAAACTCAATATTACTCCCAACTAAATTAGTAGGAGAAAGGTCTCTAGAAAAAGTCCCAAATTTAATGTGAGGAGGGTCAAGACTAACAATGAATGAGTGATCAATAGTGAAGGTCGTCCCATTCACAGCAAATGATAGAGTGTGGGTGGATTCCAAATTTTCTTAAAAGAGATAAATTTCAAGTACATATAACAATGAAGAATGTTCAATACAATCAGAATGTGGTCGTTGAATATCTGGAGAAACAATATTTAAAGGAAGAAATGTAGAATTATCAAGAGAAACGACACTTGATATTAAATAATTATGAATATGTTACTCAAGACATGTCATAGGTGGTGTGATTTTAAACTTACAAGAGAGTGTTGGCCAATATCCTAATTCATTGGAGACTATACATATGTTAATAGACAACCCCACCATAAACAATCTCTAATATTCCATGTTTCCAATTTCCAAATCTATAAGGGCACTCGGCAATAAGATGTCCAACATTATCACAAATGAGGAGTCGAAAAGGAATTTTCCAATCATCAATTCACTCCCTATTAGAGAATCCAACCCAATTAAGCTCCACCTTTTCATGAAGGCCAGTAGCGAATTCCACCTACACCAAAGGCCATGTGATACATTTATCTCCTTTTAGTAGTCTCGTTCTCCAGGAAAGAAAATTTACCAATGGAATTGTCAATCATCATCAGTGATTCATGTGAACAAATTAAGAGGGTTAAACCAGGGAATTTAGCCAATTCCAATTTATTTCATGGAAATTATAGGTATGGATCAAAGGCCACATGTCAGGGATGTAAATAGAGGAAACCACAACCATTTTCCCAATATGCTCCCAAAATATTCACAACATCGTCATCATTAATAAAGTGGAAGGAAAACCACTAATTATATAAAATGTTGAAAAGAGGAGAGCTTTAACCATACTTCCTCTGGTTTAACCAGAGCTTCCTCAATGCCTGGTCTCTTTTAATTTACATGCCCAAAATATAGTTTGCAGCACCAAGATCTTTCATGTCGAATTTGGAGGACAATTGGGTCTTCGAATCCTGGATAATTTCTTTGTCATTTCCAACCAACAACATATCATCCACATACAAGACAAAATAAATAACACAGTCACCAATTAATTTAAAATACACAGTGATCTGCTTTGCTTCTGGTGAAACCAAGTCCTCGTATAAATGTATCAAATTTTTGGTACCACATCCTTGGTGACTGTTTTAACCCATACAAAGACTTCTTTAACTTGCATACCATTTCTTTCTTACCCTTCATCGCAAAACCTTCAGGTTGCTTCATATAGATCTCCTCTTCCAGATCCCCATGAAGAAATGTTGTCTTCACATCCATCTATTCTACCTCAAAATCAAAAGTAGCAGCAACAAATAAAATTAATATAATAGAAGCTACCTTGGCAAGAAGAGAAAATATATCACCAAAATCAATTTCGGCACCTAGGAGTAACCTTTTAATACCAACCAAGATTTCTATTTCTCCACCTCTCCTTCTACATTTGTCTTCTTCTTCAACACCCATTTGCTGCCAATGGGTTTCCTTCCATCCGACAACTCCACCAGATCCCAAGCCTCATTCTTTTGCAAAGATGCCATTTCATCAGCCATGGCCTCTTTCCAGAGTTTTCCATCCTCTGAATCTACTACTTCCTTAACAGTTCTGGGATCATCATCAGTAACAAATAAAGAAAAATTTGAACAGAAAGTAGACAGACTATATCTTTCCAGTTGTCTTCTTTCATGAACTAATCTTCTCACACCCGAAGTTTGTGGCTCTTCATCTTCCGATTCCTCCTCTGTTGTAGAGTCTGATTCTTCCTCCTTAAGCTCAAATTTTATCTTCTCAAGCTCCTTTGGTTGGACTTCATGTTTAATAACATATTTTACCTCTCTGAACACCACATCTCGGCTGTACAACCTTCCTTGTTACTAGGTTCCAAAGCTTATAACCCTTTAAACCGTCCTTATACCCAATAAAGATGCACTTTTCAGATTTACTATCCAACTTGGTTCGTTTCTCCATTGGAACATGTACATATGCATCACATCCAAATACCCTCAGATGTGAAAGAGAAGGTTTCTTACCTGTCCATACCTTTTGTGGAGTCTTATCCTCCAGCGTTGATGAAGGTGATCTGTTGACCAGGTAATAAGTTGTCTCCACCGCCTCTGCCCAGAATTCCCATCCTAACCCAGTACCACTGAGCATGCTTCTTGCCCTTTCCATTAATGTCTTGTTCATTCTTTATGTAACTCCATTTTTCTCAGTGTCTATGGAGTAGTCTTCTGCCGTGCTATACCACACTTCTTATAGAATTCTTCAAATTCCTTACTACAAAACTGTCCATCGTTATCTATCCTCAACACCTTTATCTTCTTCTCTGGCTAGTTTTACACCAAAGCCTTAAATTATTGAAACCTGTGAAAGACTTCAGAATTCTTCTTAAGGATATATATCCATGTATTCCTTGAGAAGTCATCTATAAATGATACACAGTACATAGACTTACCCAGTGATGGAACCTTTACAGGTCCAAACACATCACTGTGCGCAAGTTCTAATATTTGTTTCACCCTCTTACCACCAGAGGGGAATCTCACCCGATTCTGCTTCCCATATACACAATTTTCACAGAAATCAAAATCCAAAGAGATATTACTCATACCTTCTACCATACCTTTACCATGAAGTGGTCGAAGGCCCTTCTCTCCAATATTTCCAAGCCTCTGATGCCAGATCATGGTCTTCTCTCCATAGACCACTAGATTTTCTACTCCACTTTCAGGAACCACAGAGCTGTTGCACCCATCAACAACAATGCTACATTGCAGCTTCTACAGAGTTCCAATCCGAACTCCCTGCATGAATGCCAGTGCTCCCCTAATCATCTTGCAGGTATCCTTTTGGAACATTGTTTTTAAACCTGCATCATCTAGATTTCTTACAAAAATCAGATGTCTGGCCAATGTAGGAATATGCAGAGCACCCAGAAGTGTTCTAGCCCTTCCACCTTGCAACTTCAACTTTACTTTTCTATGACCAACAATTCTAGCCTTCCTATCATCCCCTAAGAAGACATCACCACCATCGTATTTCTCATACTCGCAGAACCACTCTCTATGGGGAGTGAAGTGAAAGGATGCACCTGAGTCAATCAACCATGCCTCATGATCTACATGTGTACTAGAGAAGCCAAGTACAAATCCCCACCTTCATCTAAGGTGGTTTTTGCCTCTGCAGAAGGAGCATCATCAGATGCCTTTCCTTTATCGCGAGCTTTAAATTTACAGTTCCTTTTCTAGTGCCCTTCCTTTCCACATTTTTAGCACACTACCTTTATAGGTTTTCCTGGAGATTTAGATCTCCCGATAGATTTAGATATCCAACTTGATGACTTGTTTTTGCTTTTGTTCTGGGACCATCCTTGTACAGACAAGGCATCACCATTCTGGGTCTGCATATTTTTCCGTCTCATCTCCTCCGTCAACAAGGATGAGACTATTTCATCAAGCTACAAGGCAATTGTATTGATACCTATTGAAATAACCAGACTATCCCACGAATCTGGTAGAGAACACACCGAACTAATGCACTTATCTTCATATGAAATTTTAATATCAATAGATAATAACTGACTTACCACAATATTAAATGCATTCAAATGCTCTGTCACTAAGTCTCCATCTTTCATCCTCAAGTTATAGAGCTTTTTCCACTGGAACAATTTATTCACCACAGACTTAGATTGGTACAAAGTCCCTAACTTGTCCCACAAAGACTTCACCGTAGCTTCCTCTGATACATTTAGCAATATTGAATACGAGACACACAATTGTATTGTGCCCTTTTCCTTTTGATCCAACTTCTTCCATTCTTCATCGGACATTCCCATTGGTTTAGTACTCAGATCTATTGTGATCCACTGATCTTTATCCACCAACAGATCCTCCATCTTGAGCTTCCACAACTCAAAACTCTGACCATTAAATTTCGCGATCTCTATCTTTCCACTACTCTCCATCTTCTTTCATCACCAGAATCGATCTCATAGATCTCCCACTAAACAAGGCTTACCACAGGCCCAAGCGAAACCCCTAAGCAAAAAAGGCGTCCCCTTGAAGCCAAAACATCGCTGATACCAAACATAGGTTTTAACCCCATATAGAAGTTACCTGCATATGAATTCTAAAAACACAGAAAATAAGCAATGCGAGAGCATAACACATAAAACACATATACACAGAGATTTTCACTTGGATCCCAAAACCAGGAGTACCACCTTGATTTTTCATTATGTTCCTTTCAATGTTGCAATACATATTTATACATGCCGAAACATCCAATACCATAGACTGAAAACCATCGCGTCGAAAACCATGGATCGAAAACCATCGCGGCGAAAACCATGTGTGAAAGTCATGCACAAACCCATAGGTAGGAAGGCCCAACCTAATATAGAGTCCAAAAAACAAAATTTTTTGGAGCGCTGCTCCAGACCCCATAGAGGGGGGTTACCTGCACCATTCAAACCCCCTGTCACCCCCCCTCCCCGCTATGAAATAGGCGCAACAAAGGAGGGGCTTCACGCCCCCTCTAACCCCCCGGTTAACTACGTGGGCTAGTCATGGAAAGAATATAACACAACCCAACATTAAAAACAAGGTACCAATGTTTTTAACCTAGAATGACATCTAAGATCCATCCATTAGTAGATAATACCACTTACCCACCAAATCGCATTCCTGTAATCCTACCTTCTAGTCCCAAAAAACATCGAAACCAAAAATAATTTTATGATAATCCATATCAACCATAACTACCTTCTTTTTCTACAAATGATGGAAAAACATTTTCTGTGGATTACCACATTTGGATTTAATACCTGAAGGAGATATCGAAACCTTCAAATCCACATGTATAGTTGCAAGTATACGAGATGTTCCATAGAGCTAGACTCTCGACTTGGGGCAACCATGACTCTCTGCCTCAATACTCGCATGTACCAACACATCGAGTAATGAGACGTCACTCCCTAAGTTTCCTTCAATACCAACTCACATTGTACTCATAAATGTAAATGAAAATTGTACAACCAACACTGTAAACACTATGCATTCTCACCTATATGTGCACCAAAGTAGAGAGCATTACCAAAACATACGTTATGTAGTAGTGTTTAGAAAAAACTGAATATAATATGTAAACAAGGTAAATAATGTCACTTGTCAATTATAGACCCCACTCGATGTATGTCATCACCAAATCAATTCACTAGGAAACCCCTTCAAATACATTAGCCTCACCAATCACTGTTCTCCAATGTCCTTCAGAAAAATCTCATCAAGCACACAATTGGCTAAGACCTTGAATGACGACACAAACAATTAATGTATTGTCCCTCATATAATAAATGGCCATATTGGAAAATAAATGTCCCTATAGACCAATTAATGACCCCTAGAGACTCCTTCATGATCGAATTAAAAATTAAAATATTTTACCAACTCCACCAACCAAAATGAATACATTTACGTAGTAGTAAAGATCCTCAGAAATCACTAGAACAAACAATCTAAAACAAAAGAGGAGTAGGAATATTCACAAGAGAAAAGGTTCAGAAGAAATACCACATAAAACAACCAGCTAGTATGTCTCAGATAGACCATAGAGAATATTAGTAGGTAGCAGCTAAGATCCTCAAAAATCCCTCAATCGACCAATCTAAAACCAAGGAAGGAGGAGGAAGATCCATAGGAGAAAAGTTTCAAAATAAATACCACATAAACAACCAGCTAGTGCATATCATATAGACCATGGAGTAGACCAATAACTACAATGGAAAACAAATTTTTATTAGTGTACCTTGAAACAAAAAAAAACTAGTACATATCCCCGATATCATCCAGAATCAGGATAAAAACCAAATCTAGCTCATATAATTATGCTTTGATGTATTTCACCCAATAGCAGCAGCAATTGCACCAGCAAAGGCTACGTTTAATCCATCTACCTCCACACTTGTAACCAAAATTACCACCCTTGTGAATTTTCTGACTAATTCTTCCATAATCTAATCTTTTATCCTCAGGTTCTTCTTCTTGCAAAAGTTATCGTAGAGATTTTGAAGTAGGCATATTGTCTTCCAAGGGATATTTGGTACTTTTCCTCCACCATCCTTCACGTGAATCTAAATCCATGTTATTTATGACAGTCAGGATTTCCCGCACAACAATGTATTCATAACAACAACCACCAGATAGAAGTAGTGTTCAAAATAAATGTAACAGTAAAATAGCACATATTAAAACATAATCAATGGAGACCCTGAAACGTAGTCCAACTATATTACTACCTATCCACATTAAGGGAAAGTGCCTCCATCTCACCTCTCACCAAGCACACCTTTTTTTCAGCCTCCATCACCCTAAATCCCCTTAGTTTTTGTCTACATCCATCGCTTCCTTCCTAAAGAACCCATCAACAACATAAAGAAGGACCACTAATCCTTTACCTTTACCTTCTTTACTAACTCCTCGTATAAAAGACATTAAGACAAAACTAAATTTTAATACAAAGGACTTATTTTGTCACAAAAAAATGTCTTAAAAGCCCCCTCCATGTAGTAGTTTCGAATGTAATGACAGACAATTTGTCTCTAAGGGAGAAAACATGAATTGGTGTCTGAAAAATCATGTGAGGAAAAGTTGCCGCTTTCTCGAGAGTTGGCTACTGCGACAAAACGAAGAGTGTAAACAATTATTGTCTTTATATAATATAACGTGAATGGAAAGTGAAATACCATTGTTGGTATAGGCACGAGATAGTAGTAGCCTACAAGTTGGGAGACTTAGGGTGCATAGTCATAGTCAATTTTGCAAGTGTTAGATAATATTTTCTTAAATTGATATCATTTTGCCCTAATTGTTAATTGTCTTAAATGGGTTTCGTCTTAATTCGCATTGTCTTAAGTGACCATTGTCTTAAATATAAAATTTTGTCTTAAAATACTTTTGTCTCAAAATATTTTTGTCTTGAGTTTTATATTTAAAACAGCTCAATTGATATTAAGTTTTAATATAAAATAACTAAAATAAAAATAACTTTTAAAAAATGTGTTAAAAGTGTAAATAACGAATAAAGCAGTTTGGATTTTCACATAATAAATACAATTCTTTTTTAATAATTATAAACAGAAGCATCGGGTTTCTCGATTTTCTTTAGTATTTAGAAAAATGCATTAAGAACACCAACAATTCCAGTAGTGAATTTTGAATAATTAACACCTAGAACCGTGCAAAATATTTTGAGAGAATTTACCTCTATTAAACACTCGACATCGCTACTGAAGATTTATAATTTCAAAAAATAATGACACCTGCAACAAATCAAGGCATTCACATGAGAATTCGATACTAATTCTGACCATATAAATAAAGGGTTCGGATATTTTGCCACTTCTAAACCGCTTTACATTGTAGGTGAATAATCAATTCAAAAGAATGTAATTTAGTTAATAAAATTTGTTTAAATTATATATTATCTATTATATATATATATGATATATATATATTTAACTATAACTATTAAAAAATATTTATTTTAGGAAATTTCTCTAAAATTAACAAAATTAACAAAATTCTTACCCCTAAAAATTTGTTGATTCTTAAGATAACCAACTCAAATAAGGCCAAACAATAATGAACTCACATCGACAAATTAATTGACCAACATGATTGACCAACCATTTATATTCATTTGTCAATGGTTAATAGCATGTGTTTCTCCTGAGAGGTGATAGGTTCAAAACCAGAGGGGGGTAGTCAAATCGTTGAGTGGAGGTGGGTCCCTTGTCCCACAAACAAAGGGGTCTCATACACCAATTTGGTGTCTGGCTTTACCGTGACCTTAAAAATAGATATTATTATTATTAATATAACTTGTGTATAGAGTATGTTTTGGTTAATATTGTTAATTTATTGAATTACGTGTAAAATACTTCAACTAAACCATAGAAAAAGATTGTTCCTCTTCCCCTTATGTGTGAAAAATAAATATCAATTATAGCTTATAAATGTGATATTATTACATCTCTATTCCATTGTGTTCTTATATGAACAATCAACAATAATAATTGGTTTTTTTATTTTATTTTGTACATAACTATTACAAACATTTATATTGGAAATCAATAAAAATATATCAATAACTATTCTAGTTTAAACATAGTGTCAGCTAATCGGTTGTGTATGTAAAAACTTAAGAATTTAGCTTATGTGTATTTAAAAACTTAAAAATTGAAGAGAACAATATACTTGCTTCATAATATTTCTAGTATAATAATTGTGTACAAAATCTTCTTATCCAACTTGAAATTGAAGCGCAAGGTAATGGCACCCAGAACAATCACCTATAATAAATCTTCTAAATTGTTTTTATTCATTGAAAATGTATTTCATATACATATAATTTTAATTGGCAGATGTGTATCTGATTTAGCCCACAATAGAAGAGTTCATATAGAATTCATTATATTTTCCAAAATTCAATATCTTGAAAACTTTAGTTGACATTGCTAGTTATTAAGACAATTTATAATTTACAACTAACATATGGATATATAACACACAGTGTTTATGGTGTTCGTGAGTAAGCACTACTATAAACCAAAACTTGTAATATGATGGAAAGCTATAAATTTTAGTCTATTATACCTTATTAAGATATATTTCTTTATTGTTGCAATCGAATAGATCGCCATTTTCTCATAGCTCCAATATTTTGATCGAAACAGACTTTACCGGTTGATGATGATGTGACAAACACCTGCCGAAATAAGCTGATCAATATCGACAAATAAAATTTAAAAATTCATGGATAATTATTAAGTGGAATGATTGTTAAAAGAAAAATCAATTTATCAATCCCAATGGTAATCACTTACAAATCCTCAGTTTTGAATGATGAATGTTGTTTTTTCCACAAAAGATTTCATGTATGGAAGTTCATCCATGATGATAGCACCGACATCACCTTTGGACAAAGTCAAACAAAGAAAAGTCTTGAAATTTCTACTTCGTGGTGTGAGAATAAACATAGGGGAGGGCTGCCATTACGTGTGCGCCCTCCCCGCAACGTCGCAAAACCACATGTCAATCCACATGGATCCAGTATAACACATGTCCACCGTGGAGGTCCACATGTTGGGCATCGTGTCATTACATAAAATTTTGTGTCCGCGCCATTTCCTCCATTTGTTTGGTGTCATTCCTACAATGTTGCATTTTTCCTTTGTCTTTCTACTTGAGGCCGGTTGTTGGGCCAAGCCCCACACCGAGGATGGCGCGGGACAACCCCAAAACCTGCGCGCCTCATCTAGTATTGAGGTTCTGATGCAAATGTTTCTTCGAGGTTTAGGGTTTGTGGACCTGCACTTCATCTGGTATCCAGGTGCTGATGCAAATGTTTGTTCGAGGTTTAGGGTTTGTGGTTGGAACATCCCTTCTGCTTTTCTTGTGGTTTTCCCCCTGGATTTGTTAGTCGTTCTAGAACACCGGTTGTTTAGGGTTTTTCTGGTGGTGGTCTTATTCGTAGTTTTGTTGTTTGGGGAGGAGCCGGTTGCACTTTTACCGAGCTCGAGGTGGAAGGTCTTTTTTAACACATAATTTCTTAATTTGTTGTTTTGTGCAGGTTTTTTTGGTGTTTTTTTGTTGTGTAATGGCTTTTCCTTCTCATTGCAAGTGTGGAAAACGTCGTTTCAGGTGTGGAGAAAGTATGGCGAGCTCCAGGGAAGGTCGGCGACCATCCATGGCCTGTATACGGTAGGATTTTCATCCTACTAGTAATTTCTATGTGCTTTTCAACACAGACAACTCTATTTGGATTTTTTGTAAACTTTCTATGGAAGGTTTTGAGGGTTTAGGGTTTTTGTGGATACTTTGATGTTGTTTGTGGCTTTTCATGATGGTATTTGAGAATTTTCATTGTTATCGTGCTTGACTGTCCCGTGCCATCCTCGTGTGCCATCCTCGACCGTTTGCAGAGTTTCAATGGCAAATGAAAGATTCCTAAGAAGCATGGTTAATATGATTTGTGAATGGCCTTGACCTTGTTCTCCTTTGTTTTTGTTTATTGGCGCAGTTTACGAATATCTATATAATAGTTATTCCAATTGAGTCATTTTTAGTCCTCTGTGTGTTGGTTTGTGTTCACATAGGTGTTGAGGATGCTCACATGTGATGTATTAGGTGGTTTTTCCATCCTCGGTCATCCCATGCCATCCTCGGTCATTTGTAGAGTTCCAATGGCGAATGAAAGATTCCTAAGAAGCATGGTTAGTATGCTTTGTGAATGGCTTTGACCTTGTTCTCCTATGTTTCTGTTTCTTGTTGTAGTTTACGAATATCTACAGAATAGTTACGCCAATTAAGTCATTTTTAGTCCTCTGTGTGTTGGTCTATGTTCACATAAGTGTTGAGGATGCTCACATGTGAGGTATTAGGTGGTTTTCCATCCTCAACTTTCCCACTCCGTCCTCAGCGTGCCATCCTCGACGTGCCATCCTCGGCAAAGGGCTTCGCCCAACAACCATCCCCGAGCAGAAAGACAAAGGGAAAATGGAACATCGCACCAATGACCCCAAACAATCCCTCGAAACCCTCAAAACCCTTATTGAACTCTGGTTTAGGTTCTTATTGCCATATTTAGCTTTTTTCCTACTCTACTTGATTATGAGTGCTCTCAAAAACTTATTATGAAATAAACTATGTGGTCATTTTATTTCTGTATTTAGCCTTTTTCCTATACCTTTGGCCATTATCTCTTGTCTATTGTTCATGTCCAGTGTTGCCACTTCTGCAATGTTTATTTCATTTATTGGTCTGTAATAGTATTATGAATTATAAGATTGGTTTTCTCGTTCATCGAACAACAACAAATCATTATGTAGCTTTGCTAGCATATTCCTCTTGTTAATGAGAAATTTTCTTCTTCCCGGGAAATTTTTGGTCAAATTACAATTATTTAATTATTAGTCTTGTCTCTTGCATAGAGTCTCTACACCTGCTCGCAACTTTGAATCTACCCTATCGAATCTGAAAAATGACTGAAATAATAATCCTAACGCCCTCAGAATCCTATAACACAAATTTCATTATTTCTTTCCTTTTTATAAATAGATGTCAACTATATTTTAAAGATAATTGGGGAAGGGAAAATAACAACTAGAGATCGCATGGCGATTTGGCATCTCACTTCTTAGATGAAGGATGCCTTTGTTGGTACTAATTCTAGGCCAACAATTACCTCTCCTCTTGGCATCAAGGACAGAGCACAGGCTCTGCCTGTCAACAGATAAAATGTGTTCAGGCTCTCTGATGTTAACAAGCCTTCAGAATTGTCTCTGTATATAACATTTATGTTTGTTTGTTTGTCCCCTTCTCTATTAGTTTACAAGAAAATTTGGTTCACGATGATGGGCTACCATAGTTGGGCTTCATGCCTTGGATATCTTGATGTATAGTTCTATATATACATGATTAAATGATACGAGTTATACTTAACTGTTGGAGTTTGTAGCCACCCCAATTGAAATTTTTGTGTCCTGTTTATTTTTGGGGATGAGAAGGTCATTAAATGATGCCAATTTTACTTAACTGTCGCAGTTTGTAGCAACCTCAATTGAAATTTTTTTGTCCTATTTCTTTTGGGGGTTGTGAAGATGATTAAATGATGCCAGTTTTACTCAACTATTGCAATTTGTAGCCACCTCAATTGAAATTTTTGTGTCTTGTTTTTTGTGGGGTTGAGAAGAGATTTGGGTTTAGGTATGGTTATTGGTCAGAAATGCATAGGAGGATGATTAAACTTCATTTGCTTAAGGATTTAGGTTATTCTCATATTTACAGCAATTATACTGGGTGTGACTCTTTGGTCATGTGGTGGTGAAGATCTAGACATGGGGTGTGTTGCTATATTAGTGATCTATGTTTGGACTTGGAACCTCAATTTGAATTTGAAGGTTTTCATATTAGTGATCTAGGACCTGGAACCTGAATTTTAATTTGAAGGTTTTCATATGGAAAAAAATATAGAGATGGGGTGTTGTTATTTTAGTGATCTATGTTTGGACATGGAACTAGGATTTTGAATATCTGAATTTAAATTTGAAGGTTTTTCCTACTCTACCTAATAATGAGTGCTCTCAAAAACTTATTATAAGATAATACTGTCTAGTCATTTGATTTTTGTATTTAGCCTTTTTCATATGCAACTTGATAATAAGTGCTCTCAATTTCTCAAGTGTCCCGTCAATGAATAAAATTATCAGTTGCTTTTTGACATTTAATAAAACTTATTATGAGGTAGATTGCCTCCTCATTTGAGACTGTTTGGTCATTTGATTTTTGTATGTAGCCATTTTCCTAAGCCTTTGTCCATTATCTCTTGTCCAGATTTGGAATGGAATGTTATTATTGAATTCCTTATTATATCAATAGACCAATGATTATTTTGTTATGAATCTTGGTTACTGCGACTGATGGGATTTTACCAAGGTCTATTTCAATGCGACATGGTCTATCAGTTATCAATAATCTTGAAGTGCTTGACTGAGATTTACCCAGACAATAGTTATCCTCCTGAAGGCTTTATCCTCTTGAATGAGCCTTCAAGGAGATGGGGATCGGTTCTAACCCGTTGACCTTGTCGACTTGGCCCGAAAGCTAACCCTAGCTATCTCACAAAGTTACTCATTGATTCCTCTTTCATTAATTTCCTTTTCCCTTTTAGCTACAACCACTGAAATAATAGTTTTCAGATCGAGTTTAATAGAAGCCATAAATAGTTTTGCTAATTTGCAGCAACTTAATTTAGCTCTAAAAACTTTATTTCAACACAACCACAGTTACACAGTTTAACGCAGCCGCTTCGAGTATAACTAATTAACCAGCAATGAAGGAAACTATTTTTCACAGAATAACTTATAGAAATAGCTTTATCCTAATTAATATTTTACAAGAAGACATATTCCATTGAAAATTTATTTTCAACACAGAGTTAGGTTGCCACAAGAAATCACTACTAGGTTGTAAGCCAAAATGTTTTTGTGACAAGAAAAAGATACAATCTAGTGTTGTAAGCCAAAAAATTTCTGTGACAAGAAATAGATACAATCTAGTGTTGTAAGCCAAAATGTTTTTGTGCCAAGAAAAAGATACAATCCATCCAAAATCCACATCATAACGTGGTTAGAACCAAAAACATATGACGCTCCTATTCTTAATGGCCCTAAGAATATTGAGTGCCAAAACTCCCCAAGTTACATTCTTGAGCCAGGAAGGTTGGCCTACTACTCAAGGGTTGATTAGGAAATGGTTGATTGTTGCCATATGATTGATTCCAATTTGCAGCTTCCTACCATGAAGGTACTGAGTACCCATATCTCACATTTGCACTATTGACCCCTGCATTAAGTGGAGGTGTGTAATGAGCATATAGAGAATTGACACCAACTCTGCTAGGAGAAAGGCAAGTGGGTAAACCCTCAATTTGATAGTGGGGATCTTGAATGTTTATGAGATCTTGGAATAATGGTATATTATCTGCAATGGAGTCCAATGAGTTTGAAATAATCCTGGTTTCATCAGCTATTCTTGTATCATTGAACATCCCTTATTCCTTTTCAAGCATTTGTTGCGCCTTTCGTTTTTCCGTTTCTTGTCTTGCCATTTGCTTTTGTTGGTCCTTAACTTGCCTTGCTTTATCTCTTTCAATCCTTTCATCTGCTCGACATTGTGCTGCAACAATCCTTGCTACCTTCTTCTCCTTCACTAGATCCTTATTTTTCTGTTTTAATTCTTACATTTCAAATTTCCTTTTTTCTGACTCAACTAACAGGCTTATATAGTCCTCTAAGGTGAGTAGCTATGAGCTTCAGCCGAGACGAAGACTACCCAATGCACCCTGCTTTTTTTTCATTGATACTCTCTCTACTAGTAGCTTTAGGAACCGTCCAAGTGTCTTCTCCACCCCTCCCATCTTAATGTCATTGTTTGGTACTTCCATTTCAGTATCTATTGGAACTATTTGAACTATATCATTATCTTCATTTGACGCCTCATTATGTCCTTCATCTTCTTCCATTGATCTATTTTCCACAAAAAAATGAACAATTTCACTGTTCAATTTTGCTGGTTGTGAGGGCATGTTCATGCTTTCTTCATTGGTTGCTGAGACACTATGTGCATTCATATTGATCATTGCTTCCGCTAGCCATGAAGGAGGGGTTACCTGGTTTGGAAATGTCAATTGGTCATTGTCAACTGCGTATTCAACAATATCATTAATAATATCAGGAACAGGAATTTCATGTTCTTGAGTTTGTGGAACGATCTCCATGTTACTGCAAATTTGTTCATTGTTATATTGTGTCTTATACACAGTTTCGTCATCTTCAGCATATAAGTGTCCTTGAGATAGGAAAATGATATTACGAGTTGCAACAAAATCATCTTGGTCATCTACTTCTTGCACTTCAACACCTGTTTGGGCATTCCCTTCTTCCTAACCATCCACATGAAACGCTTGGCTACAACTAGTATCATGCATAAGAGCATCATAGTTCAGTGGCCAGATTCCTGTCCTCCTAAAGCCAACCTTGATATTTGATGGTGTCAAATCCCTTTTAAAATATTTACTTGCAAGCTCTGCTAGCTCAAACCTTTTCACCTCAACCTCTGGATTCTTCGCCATCCATGCAACGCGCTCCGACCTGAAATAGTTCTTGAAAGGGCCAAACACACTGACATCAAGAGGTTGCAGTCTGTGACTGGTATGAGCAGGCAATGCCAATAGGTCGATGCCTAAATTTTTTGCTTCCTCAATTTTTTATACATCCATGTGGCTCCCATGGCCATCTAATATCCAAAAGTGTTTGTTATTAGGCGAGACGCCAACTGGTACCGATGTAGCAAAGTGAACAAGCCAACTTAGAAACAGTTCTTTAGCCATTCATGCATGGGGATGCGCAGCCATGCATGCACCTGATTCACAGTTCTGTATATAGATTTTCAATTGATTTTTACCTTTTAATAGATAAAATCCTCGGATTGAAGTACCAATTGCATTGACACAACAGAAAATAGTTATCCACTCAAAATAGTTATCTTACAACCTAGAGTGATTTCTTGTGGAACCCTAACTCTGTGTTGAAAATAAATTTTCAATGGAATATGTCTTCTTGTAAAATTATAATTAGGATAAGGCTATTTCTATAAGTTATTCTGTGAAAAATAGTTTCCTTCATTGCTGGTTAATTAGTTATACTCGAAGCGGCTGGGTTAAACTGTGTAACTGTGTTTGTGTTGAAATAAAGTTTCTAGAACTAAATTAAGTTACTGAAAATTAGCAAAACTATTTATGGCTTCTATTAAACTCGATCTGAATACTATTATTTCAGTGGTTTTAGCTAAAAGGAAAAAGGAAATTAGTGAAAGAGGAATCCATGAGTAACTTTGTGAGATAGCTAGGGTTAGTTTTCGGGCCAAGTCGACAGGGTCAATAGGTTAGAACCGATCCCCATCTCCTTGAAGGCTCATTCAAGAGGATAGAGCCTTCAAGAGGATAACTATTTTCTGGGTAAATCTCAGTCAAGCACTTCAAGATTATTGATAACTGATAGACCA
>APFE031748295.1:3922-20428 GCA_000404065.3 Pinus taeda
GTTTATCTCAAAAGGCAAAATGATGGCAGCTATATTATATTGTTATTGTATGTAGATGACATGCTTGTTGTAGGTTCTAACATGCAGGAAACAAATGCACTCAAAATAAAATTGGCAAACTCATTTGCAATGAAGGATTTGGGTGCTGCAAAACAAATCCTTGGTATGAGAATAACTAGAGATAGGAAGAATAAAAAATTAACATTGTCTCAAAGTGAGTACATAGAAAAGGTGTTGAAAAGGTTTAATATGCAGAATGCAAAACCAGTTAGTATACCTTTAGCTAGCCATTTCAAATTAAGTAAGGAGCCGTGTCCCAAGGCGCAGGAAGAAATGGCTCATATGTCTAAAGTTCCATATGCATCAGCAATTGGAAGCTTAATGTATGCAATGGTCTACACAAGGGATATTTCACATGCAGTGGGAGTTGAGTGTAGGTACATGAACAATCTAGGAAAAGAACATTGGATGGTGGTGAAGTGGATTCTCAGGTATTTGAGTGGTACCACAAATCAAGCATTATGCTTTGGTGGTTCAAACATTTCTCTTCAAGGATATGTTGATGCAGATATGGCAGGTGATACAGATAATAGGAGGAGCATTACAAGATATGTATTTACTGTAGGTGGAACAACTATCAGTTGGGTTTAAAAAATCCAAAGTGTTGTTGCACTTTCAACAACAGAAGCAGAGTATGTTGCTACTAGAGAGGCTAGTAAAGAAATGATTTGGTTACAAAGGTTTTTGGATGAATTGGGTAAGAAGCAGGAGTAGGGAAGGTTATACAGTGATAGCCAGAGTGACATACATCTTGCAAATAAATCTGCATTTCATTCCAAGACTAAACATATACAGCTCTAGTACCATTCCATACGATCAGCATTGGAAGATGGATAGTTGAAGCCGAAAAAGATACACACTAGCCAGAATCCTGCAGATATGCTAACAAAAGTTGTAACCATGGAAAAACTGAGAATCTACTCAATTTTAATTGGTCTTCAAGTATGATGAAGAAGATAAGAAGCAACCAGGTCCAAAGTGGAGTCATTGTCTAGCAAATGAAGCAGCGGTGGAGTTGCTATAATCAGTCTCCAAGTGGCAGATTGTTGGGTGTGGAGCCTGATTATCTTCTATATTCAAAGGTTTGAGCTGGATGTATACCCCAAGAAGACTGTACACCCCTCCATGTTGGGGGGTGCGAGGGGGACTTGTCCCCCCCCGCAGGGGTCTGGGGGCCAACAGTCCCCCTGCGGGGGCTCGGGGGCAATGCCCCCAAAGCTAAAAATAGATGTAAAATTGCCTTGTAAAAGTCTAGTAATTTCTAGTCAATCTGGGCCGTTCATTAGGCGGATGATCTGAAAGTAGAAGTTATGTTTAATTTAGGGTTTTTTACCCTAGAAGGTAACCCATCACTATATATTAGGGAATTGTATTGCATCTATGTATATTTGTATTCTAAGTGGGGAAGAGAGAGGAGATTGAGAGCAAAGAGGGTGTTACAGTGGATCTGCTGTAGGTTGTATCTTTTCAGTTTGCTGGATAATATAATAAAAGAAGGACTAGCTATTTCTCCGTGGATGTAGCCCAAACTGGGTGAAGCACGTATATCTATGTCTCTCTTGTGTTATGCATTTTTTGTGTTTATATTTCTCCAATATTTTATGTGTTCCATTGCTCTGTAATATATAATTTTATAACACAGGGCTAATAAAATTCCCAAGGGTGGAGCATGAGAGGGTGATAGGGGAATTTTTAGAAGAAGAGGGAGAATGTGATATAGGAGAGATTGGGAGGAGCAGGGAGCGAAGATGCGAGAATGATAAATAATGTTAAGGATGATGTGAAAGGGAGAGCATTTTATTCGGTGGTATTGCAGGGGAGAAGGGAAGTCCAATTTCTACTAACTTCCAAGCCTCCATCCCTATTGAGGTTGTGCGGGTGCTTGATGATTTCAAGTGGCTCCCACACTTTACATTTAAAATGACCTACATGTCTCCCCAATATAGTATTCCCTACAAGAATAATTGATCATATAAACACCTTTTTGCTCGAGGTGATCCGGGTTATCCTTGACATATTTCATCCCTTGTTTAATAGTTGTCATGGGTTTGAATGATGTTTTTATATCTTTATTCATGAGAACTTTATCCAAATTGTTAGTGACTCCATGAATATATGGAAGGTAAACATTAGTAGTTGGGGGATTTTCAAATTTATCTTTTTTGCTTCTAAATCTGGCTTTCCAGATGGCTTTGATGATGCATTTATTATAATATCCTAAGCTTGTAAATACTTTTCTTAAGTAAGTAATCTCCTCTTCGGTTTGAATCTCATCTGATATTCTACAGGCTCTAGTAAAGAGGGTTTTAGGAACACCCATATTTTGAGCTAGGTGGTGGTGGGAATCTGCATGAAGGTGATTATCAGTATGTGCCTTCTTTCTGAACACTTTGTGTCCTAGAGATCCATCTATGTTTCTTATGAGGAGGATATCAAGGAATGGGATGCAATTATTCTCTTCGACCTCCATTGTAAACTTGATGTCATCAGATATGCTATTGACATGGTTTAAAAAAATTTTAAGTTCATCATCCCCATGAGGCGAATCGACATTGGTGTCGTCCATGAACATGATTCAAACTTAGGTTTTAATGTGTAGGTGTCAAGAGATTTATTTTCAAATTTTTCCAGGTAGAGATTGGCTACAATAGGTGATAGAGGTGATCCAATAGCAACTCCTGATGTTTTCTCAAAGATTTCCCCTTGGAAGGTGAAGAAAGTAGAACGAAGGAAGATATCAGCCAACTTTGCAATTTGGGGGTCTGCCACTTGTTTTACCACTTGGACTACTTCATCTAAGGGAATCTTGGTGACGAGATGGACCACATGAAAACTAACAATTTTGTCACCCAGATCTAGCTTAACTTGTTTAATGAATTCAACATACTGGCTAGAGTCTAATGAAAGAGTTGGTTTTAGCAACTAGAGGGGTTAGGGTGCTGGCAACATACTTTTCTAATTTGTATGTGGGTGCTCTGATAGTATTAGACTATAGGACTGAGGGGGACATTAGTTTTATGAATTTTATGGGCCCCATAGATACAAGGAGTAATTTCACTATCAGTGGTAAGGCGTTTTTTTAGTTTATCATCTAAATTAGTCTCTTTAATTGATTTTTTGACAAATATTAGTAGCAAAATATAACCAAATCTGAATGCATCACATGAGAAACATATAATTCATGAACCATGTAAGTAACACATAAAGAATCAAAGCACATAAGGCATCATGAAACACATAAATAACATTATGCCAGGTGGAAACCCTTTTGGGAGAAACACCACCATCTTATTTTATTTGTAATCACTGACCACCATGAATGTGTAATCCAAACTTGCAATTCATGCAATAAACCACTCTCTCGAGGCCACTACTTAATAGAATCCACCAATTCCTCAATTTTTTAATGCACCACTTGTTGGAAGCCACCACTCCTTCAACTATGCAGGCCACTGTCTATTGGAAGTTGCTATCTTTGATATTTTCCCAAGCCACCACTTCTAAAGTTTTTAGGCCATAACCCGAAGGAAGCCACCACTCCCTAAATTAGTATGCCACTAATTTCTTGCAAGCCATCTGTTGCCCACTGAAGAACACAACCTTCATGTTATTTTAGCCCACATTTCATCCATTTTCAAACTAGATTCGACTATCCTCTGCACCAAACAAATTTAAGTCTCATCTCATACTATTTTCAAAATGGAACCACTTATAACTCTCTCTGGAACACCATGAAATTTTCCTATATAAACAACAACATCAAACCCTAGATCATCTCATTAACAACACTCCAATCAATAACCAACAAGCTCACTCAAGCTAACAAAATAGTATCACCTTACTAAGCTCTTTGCGATATGTAAATTCACCATCCAGGATATAAAAATTAGCGTTTCATGAATAGTCTGATAGTATAAGGCTATTAATCATATGGAGATTAAAGCAATACATTGGATCACACTCAACCATACCACACATCTCTCCTCATCAAACTCAACAACAAAATCTAGCACAATATTTTTCCATCGATACATCAATCATTCAAATACAAAGCATATATCAACAATACATCACGGCATCTACAACCGTTCTCTAATATCAACATACAATAATATAGATTTCACAATGCTACAACTCCATGCATGAACCCTTCAACAACGATGATATGCATGCAAACATTGTTAGCATAATAGTATTTTTTTCATACTCTACCACTCTATTGATCTCTATTGCACCTATTCAATGATCTCTTAACATAAATTCATCATTTAATTCATGGCTTTCACAAAGCATAACAAAAATTTCCATAATGCTCTGACCATTTTCATTGTCATTCTCGCTTAGCTAGATATTCATGCTCCAACACACAAGAATTTTACCACTCATTTCTCATTCGATCACCAAATTGCATTGGGTGTCTATAGGAATACCATGTGCACTTTCTTTGTCTCTTCATCAAAACTCACATTGGACCAACATACTAACACAATATCACACCGTCTATCACTCCATCCCTCTCATTTTTCATCATATCTAACCTCATAGATGATCCACAACAAAATTATTTAACAAATGTTACAACACAATTGCATTCATTTCCATCACCATGAAGGAACAAATCAAACATCAATCTGATTCCATACTTGGCAGATCAGATCAATGCTACTAACATAATACTTAATGATTAATTGTGTTTACAAAACATCTAGAGACCAATTAAAACTTATTTTGATCACTTTAAAACCTTGGGTAAATCCATAATAAAATCACATTTTATTTTTGTTTTGCATCTGCATGAGAATGTCATGGGCATAGAATGGGAAGCCTATAGAAAGTGTCATTGGAAACATGTGAGAATGCTATGGCAGTGAGCAATATCACTCTATGATAATGTCTGCCTACGAAAATCTTTGTTCACATAAAAAAATAAATCCTCTCTACCCAAATCTACTTCCACCTTCATCACCACATCCTTAAGCACTTGTATACACCTTTCCAACCTCTACAACAATTATGATCATAAAATCATCATATATAATACCACTCAGACTATTGACATCAATGGCAACACAACTTGCTCTATGATTGACATCAATGCCATCGCCATGTTGCCAATAATATCCCTCTTTGGCATTGGTGACAACCTACAACAATAATACGAAACTAATCTTCTACACTAATATGCAATCTTCTCTGACTCACTAATCTTCACTCTCCACTAGTGGCTATCTCACTCTTCCCATTTGAAATCAATGGAAAAGGGTAATCAAGTCTCACTGAATACACCATCGTGACATGAACTAAACACTGCTAATACCATTTAACAACCTTGGTTAAAATTCCATGTAAAAACATATAAGGCTAGGGTGATGGGAGATGTATTCCAAGCTGAATGGTGGGCAAACAAATCCTAGTGAGTGTTCATTAGGTTTATTATGGCTAAAGGAAATTGGCAAAGGCAATGGCTAAGGCTTTGGAAAGGCATGAGGCATTAATTAACATTTATTTAAGAAAATATTCGAAATTACGAGAAAAGGAAGGTGAAAGGTCACAGGTTACATGTAAGGAGGAAATTGAAGGAAAATAAAGGAAAATGAAGAAAATAGAGGAATCACTCATAAAAGGGCTTATGAGGATCAATGAGTAAGCTTGGCCAGTTTAGTGTTGGAGGTCTCTCATTATTCTCTCTCTCTCTCATACTCTTGGATACTTAGTGTTTTCTTGGAGCTCTCTTGGAGGTTGTGACATACTTGGCTTCTTGGAGAAAGAAGGCAAAGGAAGAGTAGGAAGGTGCAATAGGGCATCACGATCAACAACTACATCATATTTGCTTGTAGGTACTAAGTTTCATGTATGTTTCCTTCACTATTTTTGGAATGCATGGAAAATGCATGTGGTTTCTTGGTTGTGATATGCCATTTGCATGGAGGATGGACAGGATTGAGAGTGGATTGCCTAGTCTTGCCATTTCTTGGATAGCCATGGTGATTGTGGGTTTATTTCCTTGTTTTGTTTTGTTGGTTCTCATGTCACATTATCTTGGGTTGAGTTACTAGTCTTGGAAGCTTGGTTGGAAAAACTTCTCTGGAGCCATGGATGGCTGGGATAAAGACCAATCTGATGATGGTTTTGGTGATGTATGACTATGAGGTGGAATCATTGTTTAACGGGTTGAGGTGGATGGCCTCTAGAAGCCCTGGATGGTTTTTGATTGGCGTGTTCTATGAGATCCCACATTCAAGTTTGGAAAATGGCACGGGGGTGAATGGTTGAAGAGAGATTTGGCTCAACCATTCTACAGTCAGGTGGAACATGGAAGTCCCATCCTAGGTTTGGACTTTTCATCATCAATAAGAGGTTATTTCTCTTTGTATTCTATGAGTATTATACTGGATTATATGTGGTTTTAGGGTTGTGATTTCATTGATATTTGTGTCCCTATTATGTTCGTTATGTATATTTTTTATGAGAGTAGTTATGTGTGTCTCTCATCATGTTTCTGCCTATAAATAAATGAGCAATGTTTCTATGACCTAATGGATGGAAGGATAGTTAATGTGTTAAGGCATCAATACTTCATGGAGAATCTCAGATAAGTATCAGATCCCTACAGTCATATTTGTTATTTACACCTGTAGTTTACACTTTCGTGATATGTTTGACGAAATACCTATCATGGATAGTAGGGGTCTAGTCAATGTCTTAATTAAGTATTTTCTTTAGTATTGTCATTTCTATGTTGCTTTACTATTCTAAAGATGTTATTCCATTCTGAGCAGTGACCTAGGCCTTGGGCCTGAAAAAGTGTCTTAAATCTTGAGGAAGCTCACAAATAACTGGACAAATTAGTCCCTGGAAGCTAGTAGGAAGGCCTATGAGAGCGACTGGAGGACCTTGGAAGCTAGCATGCCTATAGCATGAGAGCGAATGGGGGTTAGGTTTCCAAAAATCTCAGTGGGAAGCAGGGGAAAGCTGCTTGAAGTGTTGGCATGGTTCTCAGGGGTCCTGTAGCTGATGTGGAAGGTTTGTATGGTGTGTTTCCATCGGTTCTACTTCCTTAATGTTACTTAGGAGGTTGAATCATATCGTAGTGGCCTCTCGTCACATGTTTACCCCGGCTAGATGGTTGCTTGGGTAGATGTGGGAGGAGGGGGTTACTGAGTGGTATCATAACATGGTTCACCGCTCGGACTGGATGGGTTGTGTGTTGGCCATGCATTCATGTTGGTTTCATATGTGTTTCTTGTGTTGTAAGACCACGTGCTTGTTGCATTTTCATGGTCTTGATCATGGTTATAGTGATGTTGCCATGTGAAGGTTGAAGGTGTTGTCATGGAGTATGTCTTCATGTGTGTATGGTTGATTGTGCATTGTTATGCACATCACTGTTCACATGTTATCAAGTGCATGTGATGTGGTTGTTGTTGTCATGCATGAGGTCATGGTGTATGTAGTTGATGTGGTCATGCATTGATGAATAGACTCTAGCTAGAATGATGTGTATACGATTTTGTACTCATGTGTTACATGTATATATTCAATTTTTATACATGTATGGTCTTGGTTATAGTTATGCATGAATATTAGGTCAAACATGCCTTGTGAAGTAATTGTGTGCAATTTAGGTCATCATGGTCCTATTGGTTGTTATGATGCTAATGTGTTGGTTGAAATAGAGAAGGAGATGCAGATCATCATAATGAGGTTGTAGCATTAGACTTTGTGGTAATAGAAAATCATCTTACATGTAATGTATGTTTGGCATATAGGTATGTAAGTTAAGGATTGTAAATCATTAGGTTTATATACATTAGGTTTATGTACATGAACAATGTAAATTTTGAAATGGGAAGTAATACAACTACCCATTCTTTTGAGGTAGCAAAAAAATCAATCGATTTTGAAAAGTGCTAATTCAGAACACACACACACACACACACACACATACACACATATTTTAGCATAGTTTTTGACATTTTAAATTTTTGTATGTACATTATTTTTAAAATGTTAGTGATTTTCATGCTGATTTTAAAAAGTGTTGATGCAACACCAAACCCTTTTTTTAGAAGACTTATTTTTTGACTTTAATTTTTCTAATGTATTAAATGTGAATAATTATTTTTTAAATTTAACAATATTTGAAGTAGTTGTCTTCTTCATATTTTTTTGTTTTTCTTTTCTATTTTTTTTTGTAGTGATATCTTTATTTTTTGCATAGTAAAAACAAAAGGTCCATATTTTGAAGTTTCGATCTTCTATATATTTATATATCGTTAATGTATATTTCAATACACATCAAATAATTGTCTCTAAAAAAACAATAATTTTTAATGGTTGACAAAAAATAAACATTTTGAATATAAATATAACAAAAAAGTACACATTTTGAGATTTTTTTTGCTAAAAATGACATGTCAAATTAACAATTTTTATAGGAAAAAATTAACAAAAAATGGTTAAATAATAGTATTTTTATGAATTTCATGTCAAAAAATAACAATAATCACATTTTTTTCAAAAAATAATGATCCACATAAAAATTAACGTGAAAATCACATAATAAAAATATTAAACATATAACAACAATAACTGAATACTTATTCTTCTCATAAAATGTCAAAGTCAAAACATTACAAGTATAACTAATTAATAGTTACAAAAAATGATCTTGATTTCCAAGCATAACGTAAATTTAATCAATAATATCAAGTAATCCATACTATTCATATTCTAGAGTTTCATCATTGTCTTCTTCCATAATATTTTATGTTTCAGTTTGTTCATTTTCCTCTTCTGATGTATCTTTGATGTCTGCGAATCTCCCAATGTATTCCTTTCCAATCATTCCATCTAATGGTGGTTGAGGTTCCTTTTCCTTTTTTTTCCACATGTGATTCATTAAAATCCCCTTTCCTCAAACCAAATTCTTGCATTGCATCTGGAATAAATTAAAGAGAATTAATTCTTTGTTGAATACATTTTCATTGTACTTGGTCTTTTTCAATGACAATGCAATTTATTCCTTTGTGTAGACAACATGCTAGTGTTGTACCTAATCATCAAGTACAAAATAAATAATCAAGTAAATTAGTATAATTACGTAAAAAATTAAAAAATAAGATATTGAAATTCAATTTTATATAAAATAACTCACCTAAGCATGAGAATAAATCCAAAACCCAATCTCCTTCATTTGAACATAAACCTATAAGATAGTTAATAAATGGCCATGATTTTTGATAAATGTTAACTAACTCTCATTTTTCTTCTTTATCTTCACATGTTATTTCTTTTACAACAACATCATAAAATAGTACTTGACTATGACTCTTTCCATCTACTTGATTAAGAAGCATAGGTTTATAGTTATCATCTTTTGTCCAACTTTCAACATGGATGAACTCACAATCACTTATAATTGGTTGATCTCCATGGTTAATTAGATTTTACTTTTGCCTGTAACATGAAATAGTAAAAGTTCAATTAACTTGTACATAAATTATTTTCTAAACATTAAGCAAACACACAATTTCAACGTCTTACCATGTAAGATGCATCCCTGAGTTTTCTTTTCCCTTGAAGATTCTCAACAACATTGAAAATTGTGTGTCTGAATGAAATGTCACAAATTTACATAATGGTGATGTTGTGACTTCTACAAATCCCCCAACCACTTTACTAGGAGCTTTATAAATATAAGGGTCACTATCATACTCAATGTTTGGGATATTTAAACCATGAGGAATATCTACAATAACTAGGGAATAATCCCTTTTAGGTATGAGTTTTGCAATGCCTTCATAATCACCTTGTATTATTTGATATTGGATAGTATCGAGCCCATTTCAAATTAAATGAGTAAGACTAGGATCAAGTTCAACATTACTAAGATGCTACTTTTTTGATAGAGGAGGAATGATCTGTTATAGAGTTTTGTGAACCCAACGTTTCGGGCTACTAAGTGAGTCCATCATTAGGGGATGTGTCAATAGAATTTAAGATATTAATGATGTTTCCAGGAGCTGCATTTCAGAGTATATATATGGGTTATGAAAGGAATACTATAAGAAATTTAGTCGGCCAATATCTTATTAGTTTGTTAATATATTTTAATTTTTTTTTAAGATGCTACTTTCTGAGTCTTTCCATCTTAATTTTTTCAATAAATCTTTTGAAACTATCTAGTGCTCCATTTGCATCCTTCTTCATTTTTAATGAAATAAAAAAATATATGTATAAGTTATAAAATAAAAATAGTATACACATGAATAAAAATGAATGTATAAATCAACATACATTTTTAAATGTAAGATAAAAATATTTTAGTGTTGATGTAGAACTTGAATCTGGGAAGTTGCATATAGCATCATCCCAACTATAGTCATTTAATAATTTAACCATTTGTCCTTGTATTCTCATGTAAACCAACCTACACACACATTGTATCACGGGCGGGCACACCTGGGACACAACAGCCCCCCAGTAGGCAAGGGGTCTGATCTAAGAATAGACCCCCTAGCCTAACGGGTGCTGATTCTGAGAATTAACCCACTACTTACTAGGGGCCATTGTGCCCTGAGTAGGCACATTTGCTAGTAGCACAGTGGCCCCTTAGCAGGCAGGGGACCAATTCTAAGAATTGACCCCCAGCTTGCTAGGGGCCCGCTATGCCCCGAGTGGGTGAAACCACCAACCACACATTGACCCCCTTCTATTTTGGGAATATTCCCCCTAGCAGGTAGGAGGTATATTCTCAAAATTGGCCACTTTCCTACTAGGGGATCATCTTTCCACTGTTAGGCCTACCCGCCCAGGGCATAGCAGCCCCTAGGCAGGAATGAATCAACCTTGTAGCAGGAAGCTGGTTGATTCTTAGAATCGGACCCTGGAAGGCTAGGGGGCAATCCTTAGAATCAACCCCTTGGCTTGCCAGGGGTGATGCACAACTAGCGGGCCAATTTTGGCAGGTACGGGCCGATTGTCAAAATCGCCTACTTGGATGCCAAGGGACGGTTGTGCCCAAGATGGTCATGCCCATGGCCAGGTGGTTGACACACCTTTTGTGCTGTGGTCAGGCATTCCCACGGCCTAACACACACTCCCAAGGAATAAGCACAATGCTTGTGCCTTGGGAAGGCATGCCCAACCATGGGTGTGCCCGTTCGTGGCACAGTGGGTGAGCTGAGCTGCACACCCACTGTGACACGAGAGGGTATGCCCATAGTTGGGCACGTTTGCCTGAGGCATAATGAATTCTTGGCAGGTAGGGGGATGATTCTCCCCCTACTTGCTAGGGGGCCGATTCTGAGAATCAGCCCGCAACAGGCTAGAGGGCCAATTCTGGGGCCAATCAATCGGTCCCCTGGCAGACATGGGGTCGATTCTCAGAATCAATAACCTTCCTACTAGGGGGCCATTATGGGGTAGGTGGACACGTTCGCCCAGGGCACAATGGCCCCCTGGCAGGTAGGAGTTGATTCTCATAATTAGAATTGGTCCCTCCCTGCCAAGGGGTTGATTTGGGGAATAATTCAAAGAAGCATTCGGGAATCATCTAGGAATCATTCCAGGACTCGGCCCCCTAATAGACAGGGGGCTGATTCTAAGAATAAACCTTCTTCTAGTTAGGGGGCCGATTCTTAGAATCAACCTTCTTCCAGCTAGGGGGCCACTGTTGCGCCTGATGCACCCGTGGGCACACCCGCTTGTGGCATAGTGTCCTGCTGGAAGGCAGGGGGCTGATTATAAGAATCAAGGGTTGATTCCAGTAATCGTTCCCTAGTAGGCTAAGGGGCCAATTCCTGAAATTGACCTTGGTAGGTATTGGTGGCCCCCTAGCCACTATAAGGACGCTTTGCGCTTGGCCATGGGCGTGCCCACCCGTGGCATGATAGGCGTGCATACTGCAATGTTCGCGATGCTGTGGGCACTGTGCCTGTGACTTGGGTGGGCATGATCACCTATAGAAAAATGAACATGAAGGCATGCCCACAGTTGGGTGCACCTACCCTGGGCACAATGACCTCTTAGAAGGCAGGGGGCTACTTTGCCCCAAGTGGGCACACCCACCAGCGGCAAAGCGACCCTTTGACAGGCAAGGGGTGGATTCCCCTTGCCTACCAGGTGGTTGATTTCTAGGGGATGATTCTGTTATCACTTAAGAAAAAATAGTTTAAATTCTGAACATCATTTTTTTTAAAATTTGTCAAAGGGTTGGTGTCAGTTTTGGGCCTAGTCCTTCATCTTGTTTTAGAGTCTTGTTAGTATGTCAAATGGGGTCAATTCTCTGTTTTAGATCATCACTGGTCTCACACCACACCTAAGCTCCATATGTCAATCCTATTTCAAAGTCCATAGCACAGAAACCTCGGTCTAAGTGATTTCGTAGCACAAAACACCGACTTTGCACTAACTACGCTACGAAATCGGGAATTCGTGCTGATCCATAGTTAATCTCACCCCAACTGTCATATTTTCTGCAAAAAGTTTGCGGGGATAACATGTGCAAGGTCTTACATGTTGGTCTTGACGCGTGTTCTGTAACCTCCAAATTTGATTCTTTCCTGTACTATTCAAATCGGGATTTCATCCGAAACCAAATCTAAAAATTCTCTATTAGAGACCGAAACTTCTGATTCTGGTTTCGATTTGTGATCAATATGGCAGTATGACTTCTGAGAAGAACGGGCTCTTGCCACCTTCTTTTTTTTCTAATTTGCAAAATGTCTTGAAGAACAGAAAGGTATCCTAAGGAGCTTCTTATTGCTGTTGACATAGAGCATTTAAATCTGTCTGCTGGCCTTGCTGATGATGTTGAGTGTTTGGTGCAAGTTCAGTCGATATTCTCAGAGGATGCTAAAATTGGGATATTACTTGAATATTTCGAAATTAGTTTTAATGATGCAACAGTTTTGACTACAAATGTCCCGCATCCCCACTTCTTCTGACAGTCTTGCATCATTTTTGATTTGGAAAGCAAGTCTTCGATTACATGGGATTGCATTGTCCAAGGTTCTGACATTTGTATTATTGCGCCCCATAGGCTACAATTACGTGCAATAGAGGATGCCATTGAAGATATGCTCCGAGGCTTGAAGCTAGTTATGGCTGCTAAAAAACAATCATTATCCCTCTCAAGCAAAAAGAAATCCCCTAATACATATACATTTCATTCTTTAATACTTGGCTATTTGACTTCTGGAGGCATGTATCAAGAGATAATGATGCTGTGGTTGCAGATTATCTTTCTCACGGTTTGCCATTTAAGCTGTATGAGGATGATGTTTATCTGATTTATGGCTGTTCAGAAGCAATTTATTTGGTTCTCTCAGTTTTGGCTCGTGAAGGCACAAATATTCTCCTCCCAAGACCAGGATTTCCAACATATGAACCATTAATGGCATACAAAGGAATTGAAGCAACGCATTATAATTTAGTTCCAGAAAGGGGTTGGGAAATAAATCTAGATCAACTTCATACAATTGCAGACAACAACACAGTGGCAATGGTTATTATCAATGCAAGCAACCCATGCGGCACTACTTTTACCCATGATCATTTGGCTAAGGTTGCAGAGACAACTAAAAGATTGGTTGGTTTGCGACATGTGATCCAGATGGTATTACGAGGAAATCTCAGATAGCTAAAGGCATTATTGTAATCCATTTAATTGAATAGGCACCAGATAGGTTTGTTGCTGCAGCTGTCCAGAATCCCATGTGTAATCTCTCATTAATGGTTGGCAACTTTCTAAAAGCGTTTCAAGTCCATACCTAGCATCAAACCTCTGCTTTACTTTGTTTTAAAAAAACTACAATTACAGCTTGGAATCAAACAACACAAATTTATTGTGCTCTATCAGTGGATGTGAGTCAAACTCTTTATTGAATGAGATATCAAGGGCTTCTTTAACATTAGAGTCTAGCTACGTTGCAAGTCCAGTCGCATCTTGGCTGGATGACTTTCTTGTATGCTTATCACCAGAAGCGTTTGGGTGCTTCCGCAAATTTCCTAATGGGACCTACTGTCCCACTGATGAGAAGCCACCTTGTTTTGCATCTGGAGATGTCTCCTGTGGAATAAGTGAGATTTGTCAGGACTGCACAACGTGCTTCTTACATTCAGATCTGATTGGAGACCGCCCATCTACAACACAATTCAGAGAGAAACTACCATGGTTTTTGACTGCATTGCCATCTGCAGATTGCGCAAAAGGGGGTTATGGTGCTTACACCAATAGTGTTGATATTAAAGGATATGAGAATGGAGTAATTCAAGCATCAGAATTCTGTACATATCATACACCCTTAAACAAACAAAGCAATTTTGTAAATGCAATGAAAGCTGCAAGGGAGTTCGTTGGCAGAGTTTCAGATTCTTTAAACATTTCTTGATCTTGATAGTCTAAAGGGGCATTCCACAAGGAAATTTTGGAAGACATTGGGGCAGTTGAAAGAATGTTTAAACAGAAAAGTGCTCAAATAACAAAGTTTTGGGTTGAAATTGTGAATTTTGAAACAACTCAGCAGTTTCGTAGCGCGCTACGAATCTGTTGAAGCTAAACAGTTTAATATCAGTCAATCGGTTTCGAAATATAAGCGGGAATTTTGAAAAGGAAATATATATAAGGCATACAAGACATCATCTGAAGCCACCAGCTTTCAACAAGATCAAGACAGCTTGCAAGAACTTTTGCCTTCACATATGAAAACGGTGAACAACATATTAAGGACGTGGCAATCTGTTATATTTGGGATACGACATTAAAGGCCAGCAGGCAGCTACAAACACCTACCACAGAGACCACTTGGTAGAGAACAAATCTTGATTGTAATAAATGCTATGCTTAGCATGATGTAGAATTAGAATCCTAATTGTCTTAGGTCTCTTAAACTGCTAGTTAACAGTCAGTTGTATTTATTAGTTAGTTTTAAAGGTTAATAGGTGTCATGATAAAGAAAATGCGAGTTCCCCTCATGATTAAGGAGGAATCTCAATCAGATAGAAGAACTCTATATATAGCTGGAGCAGCAATGTAACCAGGGTTGGAAATTTTATGAAAAAACTCTGATATTTGGCTTATGTAATACTCTGTTTTGGTAATACATGTTTGGCTTTACTTCTAAGGATTCATGAGGGATTTGATGTTCAGAATGTGTGATATTGTTATTTTACTAATTCTTGTAGTGGTATCAATGTGTAATCACTTAGAATTCACTTGAGGTGCTCTAACTTCCTGTATGCATTCATAGACTGTGTGGTCCTATCTGAGTTGGTATGTTCTGAATATTTTAAATGCTGAATGCCCTGACTTCTATGTAAGGTTGAAATCATTGTCATATTGAAATGATTTTGACTCCATAAGCTCAATGGATAGTTGCTAAATGTGTTTCCACCATTCATATTTTACATTTGTTTCACAAGAGTTAGCCATCTTAACTATAATCAAAATCATTAACCCTTTTTGAGAGAGCCCTCTCAGGTTGAGGAGGCTAAGCCTCAGCCTAAAGCAGGTTTGAAATAGTTACTTGAGGTCTTCCTGGTCTGCTGCCTTCCAGGGTCTGATTTTGAGATAACAGATTCTAGGAATCGTACCCCTCACATGCACGTGGCTAATTCTTAGAATCAACCACCTTTCTATGAGGGGGTCATTGTGCCGACTGTGTTTGCACCTACATGGGGCATAATGACCTTGTGACATGCAGGGGGTCTATTCTCATATGGACCCCATGCCTTCTAGGGGGTCGATTATGGGAATCAGCCCCTGGTAAGCTAGGGGGCCAATTTTCAGTATCGACCCTTCACTTGCATGGAGCCGGTTCCTAGAATCCCTCCTTGGTAGGCTAGGGGTCCAATTCCTACAGGGGCATATTTTGGAAATCACCCCCCTGGTGAGAAAGAATTCAATTCTAAGAATCTCCCCCATGGCAGGAAAGTAGTCAATTTTGAGAATCGCCCCCCTAACTTGGAGGGTGTCACAGTACCTATTGCTAGGCACTAGTACCTGTTAGGTGCAGGAATTACACTTAAGCAACTCCTCAACACTTAATTGTCAAACCGAGGGATTCGTAAACTTAGAGACAAAGCACAGGCAATGCCAGAGATGGTATGAACCTTTCTAATGTAAATTCCTACCTTCTCAAATGGGAACTTGCAGAATAGAATTGGAAAGAGTAAAATACAACTGAATCATCAAAGTAATCTAGTGCTAGAACAAGAAAGAATGCATTTGCAAAGGAATCAAAATAAAAAGACAATCACTCCAACTGATCAATATTTAATTAATAAGTATATGCTTATATTTCTCTTTAGTAGAAACACTTTTAGCAGTCTCGTAAAGTGGCCCTTAAACCTTCTTTCTTAAATATTTCCTTCTTGCACTAGTCAGTCTGCACTTATCGCAAACTACTTGCACTAGTGCAGGTGCAAAGATTTATGTGAGAG
>APFE031748295.1:20886-37950 GCA_000404065.3 Pinus taeda
AAAGAAACATTGCATGAAAGAGACTAGAAATACTTGTTGCAACACACCAACGTGCATTGGTGCAGGTTTGTTTCTCCTGGTTGGACCAGGTGAGGAAAACCAACTGAAATAAATCGCATGAAAGGAAATTGTAGGAAAGGATTAATCACACTAATGTGCACTGGTGCAAGTTCATTTCTCTTGCTTGGACCAGGTGGGGAAAACCAACTGAAATAAATTGCATGAAAGGAAATTGCAAGAAAGTAAATCTAACTAATTCACATGACAGATCCACTCACACTTTGGTAGGAATATATGTGCATGGGAATAGAATTAAATTAAATCACACTTCAACAATAAGAACACATAAATAAATACGAAACCGAAAATAGGGTAAATGAGCTGGGTTGGCTGGGCCCTAGCTAACCATCTCGTTTCCCGTCTAAGAAATGACGCTACTCAATAATTTTGATCAGACTCATTGGCTTAAAAGAATAGATAAGATTTGAAAAAGCATGAGGTGGAGCTCCTTGTTTCTATTAATTCGCAAAGGCAAAGTACATCATGGAATACAGAGTCCAACCCAGATTTGGGCGATAACAAAAATATACAATACACTTTGAACACAGTGTTGTTATCTCCTCTATTTGCTAATCTCCTAATTCTATTTACATTCTGTGATTTATAGACCATCGACCCAAGGCCATAACTACTAAACTTAGTACAGGCCATTTAGTCAACCGTTTACATAACAAAATGTAGATTTTAGCCTCTCAGCTTTTAAATATAGACAATTGAACTTGCTTGCCATGGGCCAAATCTTTAGCTTCTGTTCAAGTAATTTGCAACTTCAGTCTTGTCTTTGGCTGATCTGGTCTTTGTGGCCAACGATGCACAAAACATGGCGGCAATTAGGGAAGTCTGGATCTGTTGTGCGTATTCACTACACTATCAATAGTGCGAGATCCAATCCTGCACTTAAATCAACAGTCATGTTAAGTGGCTTTATTTACCAAGTATTTATCTGAGATAAGGATAAGTTACAAAAGTGCATTAAAAGTAAGAAATCTGAATTAAATAATTAATTAAATGCTAAATTGAAATAAAATATGAAAAATAAAGTACATGTGGAATATATCACCATGCTTGGACTAGTGCAGCATGAGGGTATGTGAAAAGGGTAAAACATAGGTAAATAGGTGTGGTTTATAAAGGGAAAAGGTTTACTAGGGGGCCATTGTACTGACTATGGGTGAACCCTCCCAGGGCATAGCAGCCCCCTAGCAGGTTGGGGGATGATTTTGAGAATCGACCCCCTAGCAAGCAAGGGCTGATTCCTCTTCCGGGAATCAGCCCACAATAGGCTTAGGGGCAAATTCTCGTACCCCTAGCAGGTAGGGGCCGATTTTAAGAATTGTTCCCTTTGGTCAGAATCGGTTGTCTGGCCTACCAGGGGCTTATTATATGACAGGGGGCCATTGTAGCTTGGGTGGGTATGCCCAACCATAGGTGTGCCCACCCGTTGCACAACGAGTGTGTCAACCACTTGTACCTTGGGCATGCCTACCCATGGCACAATTGGCTTACCGGCCTTCACATCCGCTATGTTGTTGGTGGGCACGCGCATGACTGGGTGCATTCACTTGGGGCATATCATACCCCTGGCAAGCAGGGGGTAACCTGCCTACCTTCCATAAGGTTTTTGTACCCCGGACGGGCGCGCCCACTAGCGGCACAATGACCCCTTGGTAGGTAGGGGGCCGATTCTTAGAATCACCCCCTTGTCTGCCAAGGGGCTGAATCATAGAATCGATCCTTGGCAGGCTAGGGGAAAGATTCTTAGAATTCCCCCCTAGCCTGCTAGAGGGAAATTCCGTTAATCGGATGCCTGATAGGTAGGACACTTATTATGAGTATCGCCCCCTTTCTTGCTAGGGGGCCATGCTCATTATGCCGTGGGTGGATGTGCCCGAGGAATAATGGCCTCATGGAAGGCATGGGGCAGATTCTGTGTATCACCACCCTACCATCTCGGGGGATGTTATGCTGCAGGTAGGCATGCCTGCCCACCGTACAATAGCCATGAAGGCATCCATGCTCGTAATCCCCCCCCCATAGGCAGGCCCTCCCAAGGCACAGACGCCTATTCCTTGGGAGAGTGCAAATGACTATGGGCAAGTTTGCCTGTGGCATAATGGGCATGCCATTTTTCATGCTGTTGTGCTGCGAGTGGGCACATCCGGTTGAGGCATAGCGACCCCTTGTTAGGCAGGGGGTCAATTCTGGGAATTGACCCATGGTAGGCTAGGGGGCCGATTATGGGAGTCAACCCTTTGTAGGCTAGGGGGCCAATTTCTTAGGGCTAATTTAGTGAATCAACCCCATCGCAGGGAGGGGGCTCATACCTTCTTCCTAGGGGTTTGTTGTGTCGCCGGTGGGCATGCCCGTTCGAGGCACATCATCCCCCTGGGTGGAAATAGGTTGTTTCTCAGAATTGGCCTCTTCGCAAGTAAGGGTCGATTTCGAGAAATGGCCCCTCGTAGTCTAAGGGGTTGATTCTTTGAATCAGACCCTCTCCTATTTGGGGTTGATTATTAGAATTAGCCCCCTACCTATCAGGGAGCCGATTCTAGGATTTAACCCCCTAGCCTACCAGGGGTTGATTTCAAGAATTGGCACCTTAGCAAGTATGGGGATGATTATGAGAATCAGGCCCCTACTTGGAAGGGGGATGTTGAGCCCCGGGTTGGTGGACCCAACCATTTTTGTGCCTGCCCATGACACAATGAGCATGTAAGTTGACACACTTAATATGCCATGGGTGGGCACACTTACAGCTGGGTGGACCTATCAACAACACAACAACCACATAGAAATCTTGGGGTTGATTCTAAGAATCATCCCCTTGTAGGTCAGGGGGAAGATTCTCATGATTCCCCCCCTACCTATGAGGGGATGATTCCCATGTAGGGGGGCCTATTTTGAGAATTGGTTCCCTGCCTATCATGGGGTTGTTATGCCTCGGGAAAGTGCCCTCGGCCATGGGAATGCCTTCCCATGTATCGACACACCCTCCTAAGGCACATGCATAGCGCATGTGCCTTGGGTTGGCACGCCCAGCCGTGGGTGTGCACAATGACCCCCTGGAAGGTAGGGGGATGATTATGAGGTAAAGGAGGTGGGCACGCACATGTCTAGGTGCACCCAGCCAAGGTAGCTTGAACGGGCGTGCCATGTGGTGGTCATGCCCATCCACAACATAGTGGGCATGTTGGCTTGCACGTTCGCTGTGTTGCGAGCAAGCACACCTATGACCAGGCATGCTTACCTGGGGCTTAGTGGCCCCATACTTGCTAGGGGGCTTTTGTGCCCTGAGTGGGAACCATTCAAGGCATAATGGCTCCCTGGTAGGCAAGGGGCCGATTCTGGGAATTAGCACCTCGAAAGCCAAGGGGTTGATTCTCCTAATATATTAGATATACATATGAGTACTTTATGATTGAGTTTGGTGGGAGTCCTTTTTTCAATAATCAGAGTGATATCATTTCAATATCAACAAATAAAGATATACTTTTGAAGACTCCATTTATTTGGCCACAAAATGTGTTAAATGAACATGAGGAAGAAACATTGTTGCAAAACAACAATCTCAAGGTATTATTAATTCTTCACAGGTAGAGGAAAGATAAATGTATATTGGTTTAAGAAGATCTCATGCACAATGTGAATTCATGGAAGACCTTTACAAGGGTTTAGTACAACATATTAAGGAGGGTTGCATGATGCAGTGTTGGCAGATGGTGATGCCAATGGCTACCCATGATGGGTTTCCAAGTTTATAAAGGTCATTATAGAAAATGAAGATGTTGTAGGTGTTCAAGTACATTGGTATGCCATAAACACAAACCCATTCAATGGTGTGTACAATCCGGAGATGGTAGTTGATAAAAAATTTTGCAGAAAGAGAAAAATAAAGGGTACAAATATAAATCATTGCCGCATAGACCTCTTAAAATTGAAGGATTTTGACATACATGTTTATGACTTCAATTTAACAAAGAGAGGAACTCTTTGCTTTAGGATGATAGATATTATGAAGAGGTTTCTACCAGAAGAAACAGTGTTGAGATAGGAGTTTGCTGAACCTAGTCATAGGTCTAAACGAGTTTTGAAAGCTGAAATAGTGGGCATGCATGTTGACTCAGATGGGGCACTAGTTGATGAAAGAGAAGAATATGGAACATCTTCATCTGCATTCAGTCATTCATATGAAGATGTGAATTTTGATGGTGTGCAAGAAGATATGAGTGATTTTGAATAATTTTCTAAGAGAGTTTATATAACTGATGTTTGCATGGTATCCTGAAATAAAATTTCTAATTTCCATATGATGTTACATGAAGTTATGAGTCATTTTTATGTTTTTTGGATTATATGTTTTAATTATGATGAATTTATTTGTTTAGAATATCCACAATGCAACAATAACTTAGAGAAATACTTTATGTTTCATTTAACCTAAAAGTATTTATATTTTGATTAATTTAGTCATGTAATATGTTCATAATGTCATGGTTAAAAGTATGATGAAAACATAAAGTTTTTAATTCTATGGTTGAAAATTTGTCAAATTTTTTTTTTTATCTTTAATGTTATGGTTGAAAACAATTATAATTTAAGCGATATTTAGTGTCATGTTAATATATGTTTAACGACATGGATGAAAATTGTTGGAATTTTAATGTGTTTTGGATCCCATTATTTTATCTTTAACGCAATTACTAAAAAATGTTGAAATCAATCTTGGGAAAGAAAAATGTCATTCTACCAACAACATCAGTGTGTTTTTTTCATTTATTTTGCACAAAAAAGTTGGTTTTACTGCCATTTTTTAAAAATGTTAAAAATTAACCTTAAAAAAATAAAACATCATTCTAGAATACACACATTTTGTTTTTGGGGGTTTTTTGGCTACAGTTCTCGTTTTGAGTTTACAGTTCCCATTTCAAAGTTTGCATTGTTCATGTCTTTTGATGTTATAGTTACATACATGATAGAGGATAGTTGATTAGTAAAGTCATATGCACATGTATCAGATAGTCAAGAATGATAGTAATTTGTGGTTGTATGAATTGCTATTGTTGTTTTATGTTAGATAACTTGATGACTATGCTTTACGTCATATATTTTTGCTGAGTATGTTAGAGGTTAACTTCTTGTTGTTTTATGCTAATAAATTGATGATTAGGGTTATTACATTAAGATATTGATGTTATATGTATCATACTGATTTGGATTGGTCTATGCTCATGGTTAGGGTTATGACATTTAGGTATGCGTTAGTATGATGTGATATTATGTTGTACTAGTCTAGATTGACTTTGCATATGTGCGAATGATAATTGTGTATGAGTTATGATGTGAACATATTAGTTGGTGACTATTATAGATATCATGATTGTATTTGTGCTTGAGATGATGTGTTATGCAGTTATATCGAGATAAGTAGATTGATTGTGTGGACAAGATAAACTCCCTTGAGATACATTAAGGTATAAGCTTGCTTATGTCATCTATTTTGTGCTTGAATGTTGATTAGGTAGTCTATTTGGTGTTTGAGCATGGTACATTTGTAGTTTATTGAATGTTTGATTTATTGTATGATATGAGCACGTGTCTATAAGATTTCTTAACAAAATGATATTGTTGTAATATGGTTGTACTAATACTTATGTGTTGAGATAGTTGACATGCACTTGAGTTTAAGTACATGATAGTTGTAGCATTATGTCTAATGGCTATGAGTTTATTATGGATTATGACATGATTGTTAGTCTTCATAAAGGTTGATTGTCTTGATATTTGGAATATGTGGTTGACATGTGTGAGCAATTATAGGATAACATGCTTGGTATTAGCATGACAAGGTAACAATGGAGGTGTTTATATAACTAACATTTAGGTGATGTGACAACACATAATAAAAAGGTAAAAGAAAGGAATTGGGCAAGAATTCTTTTGGCTATGTTTGGGAAACCCTAATTCCAAATGAATGAGTGCTTTGCATATAGGAAGTCTTATTAACCTTGATTTTGTCTGACATTATGTGGATATATACTATAATCATGAACATGTGTATGATAGGTATATCAACTAGTTTTCGATTATGGATGGATTCATCAAGGGAATTGGAGCCCCTTGAGAGATGGCATGGACGTGTTGAGTTACAAGGAAATGTGCTTGGCACAACAAGGTAAGGTAACTAGCATGTTGTTATGTTTATTTATGAACTGATAATTATACATTAACGACACTATGATGCAGGGGATTGCATGGCAAGGAGACGACCATGAAATTATGAAGAAGGTTGAGGTTGATCTTTCCTTTAGAAGCACCAAGAACCATGGGGATTAAGTCCTAGTGTTTGTTGAGAGTCTTATGAATTTGATTCTTTGGTCTTTGTTTGCGCTTGATTTTCATATTTTTTTATGTCTAGTGTATGGCCATACCATTTTGTTCATGGTGTCATATTGTTATTGGTTTTCAAGACTTTATTCTTGGTTTTTTCTTGTACTTTCCTTTTAAGTTTTGAGTCTTGGGAACTTTTTGGGAAAACGGGAAAGTTAGTGGTGCTCAGGGAGATCTGAATGAAATCCAACATGTAATGTAAGACTCAAATGAAGCTTTGTGAATGAGTAAATGTAGTGGAAACTAAGACTATGACAGTCAATTGGATTGGTTGGGTTCATTATGGTAAATGGACGGTGACAGTACATACATGAGAAAGGTAACCAGAAAAAGGTAAAGTAAATGGACTTGAGGTGTTCGATGCCTTGGCTATGTTGGGAAATGTTGTTCTCAATGTTGCACATGTGTTGCATGCATAAAGGGAGTTCTCTTAACCTTGAACTTGATATCTTTCACTATGTTGTGACCATGATTATGTTGATGTCTATATGTGTATACATGTATGTATGTAAGTATGTCGTGTCTGACATGGTCATCATGGATCATGATTATTAATGCTAATATTTATATGTATATATGTGTGTATGTATATCATTGTCTGACAGGATCATGATTGTCTTATGCTAATGTTTATGTATATGTATATATGTGTCCATGTATATATGTCACTCTCTAACAGGGTCAGCAGGAATCATTCTTGTGAAGGAATGATTGCTTATGTAGGAAAATGACATGAAGAGGTTCCTGGTTTATTAGGAATCAAGTGGGAAGAATAGTATTGACAAATATACAAGGTCAGTATCATGTGGTTAGGATTTGATATTATGTGATTATATTCTATCTATGTTATGGACAGGTTATACCGAGGGATACATCAATAAAATGAAAAGAAGTGTGGTCTGCGGCATGCTAGGACAAGCATGGATAAGATGTTGGAAGCAAGGCTGCATGATAGAGATAGTGTGGTTTTGGATGTGTGGTACTATTTTTATGCATATCTTGTATATGTTGCACATGTTGCATCTGTGATGTTGTGTGCATGTGGTGTTGTGTATATATAGTGTGTGTACATGTTGTTTATGTAATGTTATGTACATGATGGTATAGATAGTGTTGTGAAAATGTTGGATATGTAGTGTTGGCTATAGATGGTGCTATGTATAGGTTGTACATGTGGTGCTGTGTACATATTGTACAGTGTGTATGATGTATTTTGGCATTGTGTGCATATGGTGCTTTGTGCATGTTGGATATGTCGTGTTGTGCACATATGATGGTATGTACATGTTGGATATGCAAGGCTATGTACATGTGGTGTTATGTACATATGGTGTTGTGCACATGATTGTACAAGTGGTGTTGTGTGCATGTGGTGTCGTGTACATGTGATATAAGTGGTGCTATTTCTAGGTGGTGCTATGTACATGTCATGCATGTGGCATTGGGTACATGTGGTGTCGTGTACATGTTGTGTATGTGGTACTGTGTACATGTGGTATTGTATACACATTGTACAGGTGGTATTGTGTACATGTGGTATGGTGTATAGGTGGCATTGTGTACATGTTGTGCAGGTGGTGTCGTGTACACGTGATACTATGTACGCATTGTGCCAGTGGTGATGTCTACATTTAGTGTTTGTTGTGTACATGTTATACATATGTATTATGTGCATGTTGTACATGTTGTGTGGTGCACATGTGATACTATGTATGTTTATTGTGTAGTTGTGGTGTCGTGACATGCATACTCATTGTGTTGTACTCTATGTAGCACATGTATTTTGTTGTGTTGTACGTGGCATGTAAGTACGTGTATGGTGTGGAGTTGTACATTAGGTATAGATTTGTGAGTTTTGTTGTAGATTGGGTGTATGTGTATGAATTTTGTGGTGTCAAACATTATGTGTAGATGTATGTCTTGTGATGGACATTGTGTACCAATACATATTTTGTTGTGTCATACACCGAACGTAGGAGTATGTATTATGTTGTGTTGTACATTGGGTGTAGGTGTATGTGTTGTATGCCAAATGTAGGTGCATGGTGGGTTATGCCATGTGTGGTTGTATGAGTGTGATGCACACTATATGTATGTGCACATGGTTGAAGAGAAGGCAATGGGTGTTTTTCGGGTGTAGAAACCGATCTAGAGGGCATACAGAATAAGGACAAAGGTAGAAGCTAAGGATTGATTAAAGGATAAGTAACAATATTTTATTCAGTTTTACTATGCATGTGATTTATGATTCTGGTTTATGATGGATACATGTCATTTATGATGTTGATATATGATCGTTGTGTTTTGAGCTAACTTGATGTGATATTTTTATACATGATGATTTGGTCAAAGATGCTAGTTTAACTTGTTGTGATAGGAAGTAAACATGATTGCAAGTGTACCTTATTGACAAGATTCCAATGGGGCATAATGTGAATTTATTTCAATTTATTTTAAATCTAATGGAAGGTATGTGCTTGATACAGTTAGCACGGAAATTCCCATTTGGGTGGTTGAAATCGACTGCAAAAATTAGTAGCAACAATAAAAGGAATTAGAAAATGCAACAGTATGCTAGTAAAGCATTCAAGAACAGGGCCATTGTAGGACACTGGTAACCAACAATGTCCATTGATTTCAATGAGCATGTTGTGATTGGTATGATGGTTTGAAGGAAAGGATATGTCTTAGTTTTTGTATCTTCCAATACTAGGAGGGCTTGCCAAGGGATGGACTACCCAAGATGGGGGTGCCAGTGGAACATGGAAGACGTGTGATTCAATGGAAGGGGTGACCAGATTCCTGAGGGACTATGTAGAAGAGAAGGGAAGGTCAGGTATATATTTGTTTTGGCCATTAGCATTTCCAGATGGAATCAAATGCATACTAGGAGTTCACTCTGGAATTATGAGCCGAAAACTGTTCACTCAGAGGACAAGTGGCGTAGGATTATAGCGCTTGTCATTGGATGCAGATTTCAATTTACAATGGATTCTGGAATTCATGGGAAGGATGTGAATCCTAGTACTACATTTGAGGGTTGAGGTGTGATCTTTTGGATTCCCTTGTTGATTGATACAGACATCATATCCTTTTACTTGCTAGTTGAGCAAATGTGCATATGTGTATATGTGTGTACTATTATAAATATTGTATTGAGATGGATTTATAAAGCTCCATAGATAGTATGATTATTGCTGGTTGAAGCAAATGTGTATGTGTTTATATGTGGTTACTATTGTAAATACCGTAATGAGCTGTGTTATAAATCTCCAGTAAATGGTATGTTTTTCATGTTTCAGTAGATGGTCATTCTAAATACTGCAATGAGCTACACTATAAAGATCCATGGGTAGTATGTTTTGTTTTCAACCGTCTTGTTTGTTATATGTGTCATTGAGCACCGAGGATAGTGTTCCCCTAAGGGGGAGGTTTTCGTAACAACCCTGGTTAAAATTCCATGGAAAAACATATAAGGCCACAGTGATGGGACACGTATTCCAAATTGAATGGTGAGAAAAGACATCCTAGTGGGTGTTCCAATTGTTTATTATGGCTAAAGGAAATTGGCAAAGCCAATGGCTATGGCTTTGGAAAGGCATGAGTCATTAATTGGCATTTATTTAAGAAAATAATGGAAATTAGGAGAAAAGGAAGGTGAAAGGTCATAGGTTGCATGTGAGGAGGAAATTGAAGGAAAATAATGAAAATGAAGAGAATAGAGGCCTCATTCATAAAAAGGCTTCTGAGGATCTGCGAGTAAGCTTGGTCAGTTCAGTGTTGGGGCTCCCTCATTATTATCTCTCTCTCATACTCTTGGATACTTAGAGTTTTCTTGGAGCACTATTATAGGGTGTGGCACACTTGTATTCTTGGAGTCAGAAGGAAAAGGAAGAGCAGGAAGACACAAGAGGGCATCGAGATCAGTAACTACATCAGATTTTCTTGAAGGTACCAAGTCGAATGTATGTTTCCTTCAATATTTTTGGCATGCATGGCACATGCATGTGGTTTATTGGTTTTAATATGTGATTAGCATGGAGGATGGTTGGGAAACAAAGAAAAGCTTCATTGAGGCCTTTACCTCAGGATGTCAGGATCATTTATCTGAAGAAGTTGACCCCTCTATGCTTACCACTTTCTTGGAAACTTGTACAAAGTTGTTGCGTGATAGCAAGGCTATGAGAGGATTACAAGAACTGATAAATAAGTGTGTTGGTAAGGAAACTGTTCCTGAAGGACATCGTGCAGTCAAAAAGATACAAAAACATAAGACAAGAACAAGGCATGATATGAGGCTCACCGCACAAATAGGAGAATATGAAATGGACTAGGTCATTTTGGATTTGGGGTCAGATGGGAATGGTTTTCCTAAGGAGACATGGAAAATAATGGGGAGACCTGCACTGCAGTGGTATCCAATTCAACTGGGAATGGAAAATCAACAGAATACTATCCCTATGGGGAGATTGCATGGAGTGATAGTAGATATAGATGGTGCGAGTGCATTGGCCGATTTCAAAGTGATAGATATTATTGATGACAACAATCCATATCCCACAATCCTTGGAATCGATTGGGATATCGATATGAATGGGCTCATCAATTTAAAGAAGTGAACAATGTATTTTGAGAGGAAATCACTCGGCGTAGTAGTACCTTTGGACCCTGCAGAAGGACCATGCTACACTAAATCGATGTGCGATTATGAGGAAAACAATGATGATTTGGACTAGATCTATAAGGTAACAGTGCGAGACCAAGATTGGGTAAATTTGATAGCTGATGGATGCATCGCATGGGACTATGAAAGTTCCTATACTTCAGACTCAGATGAGGAGTTGGAACACTAGCAGAATGGGTTGCATGAAGTATCTATGTTGCGCTGTAATATGATGACTAAATCGCTATGATGTGTTTCCTCTGAGGTAAGATATTTAACTTATTATGCTGGTCTAACTGATGTCAATAAGATGCATTTGAAAGGGAAGTGCCTGAGAAGCATTGCTTCCAAGCATTGGATTTGGCTCTGCGTGCTACGCCTGCGAGATGGTGGGGTAGGCATAAGGACAATTTCTATGAATGGCGTGAGTATAGGAGAATGATGATATTGCGGTTTGATTGACCAAAAGTTTGGCTAATAGAGAAATATGATGGGAGGAATGATCCGCACGATCATTTAGAAAAATGGACTGAGGTCTATGGGACAAAGCCGCGACCTGAGTGGGTACATTTATTCTATCACACTTTGGATGTAATACCAATGAATTGGTACCTAGAAATAGAGCTTTGTCATGGCACTAAAGAGTGGGATATTTTGAGACGAGGATTCTTGATGACATTCAACTTTGAAAATGGGTTTGAATGTATGGAGGAGGCGCTGCAGGAGGTTAAGGTAATGATCTTCAGAGTACCATAAGATCTTATGGAATTGATTCAACCAGATTGGACAGCCCAGCTGCGCCATGAGCTGGAATGCTATAATGTGACTTCCGAAGAAGGAGAGGAGTATCCAAGGAACATCAATATCCTAGAGGCAGAGGGTATCCTTGAAGTTGAATGATCGCAGATAGAGAATCCATATATTATAGCACCACTGAGGACTAGACAAGTGAAAATTGGCATAGAGGCAGAGCTAAACTTTGCAAAGATTGGGGACTACTGGGATGATTCCATAGTAGATAATGTCACTAAGTTGCTTCGCAAGTATCAAGATTTGTTCCCCATGATTTTTTTAGACTTGAAAGGTATCATAGGAGATTTGGGGTAATGAAGATTATCTTGAAGCCTGACGCTAAGCTGATTAAGCAGATGCCATATTGCCTTAATCCGAAGTACAAAGAAAAGGTACGCTTAGAAATGGATAAGATGATGGAAGCAGGTATTATTGAACCAGTGGAGGAGTCTGATTCGGTGAGCCCAATGGTGGTCTAGGAGAAGAAACAAAAGGGTGAGATATGAATTTGAATAGATCTCAGAAAGATTAACAATGCTTGCGTTCATGATCCTTTTATGACACCATTCATAGATGAAGTATTGGACAATGTTTAAGGGCAGGAGGCTTATTCATTCACTGATGGGTTCTGGGTACCATCAGATTAAGATCACGCCAGAAGATAGGAGCAAGACAAACTTCACCGCAGAGTGCGGATGCTTACAGTATACCGTAATGCCTTTTGGACTTAAGAGTTCACTGACGATCTTCTCCCGTGTAGTCATCGTGACATTCAAAGAGTTCATTCACAAATTTTTGGATTTCTATTTTGATGATTGGACAGTGTTTGGACTAGTAAAGCCCCATGTAGCTAGCTTGTGTTTGATGTTGGACACATGCCAAAGGTATCAGATCACACTAAATTTGAAGAAATGTTTGTTCTGTGTCCCCTTTGGAATTTTGCTGGGTCATGTGGTGTGAAAACAAGGATTGATGATGGACCTAGCTAAGATCATAGTTATAGTCAATTTGGAGGCATGCGGGAGTGTTAAACAGCTGCACACAACACTGGGCCATACTAGATACTATCAGAAATTCATAAAGAGTTATGCTCAAATTACTGTGCCTATGGAAAAGTTGCTAAAGAAAGATGCTACACTCTGTTGGGATGAGGAATGTTAGCAGAGTCTGGATATATTGAAGGATAAAATGGTTATAGTATTGATCCTAGTTTTCCCCAATTAGAAGAAGGAATTCCATGTGCATGTGGATGCTTCATGTATTGCCCTAGGGGTAGTGCTGACACAGGCCAGTGAAGGAGAGATGGATCACCCTATAACATTTGTGAGCAGGAAGTTGTCTAAGGTTGAAAATAATTACTCAACGACAGAACACAAGGGGCTAGCTATGGTGTATGTGCTCTAGAAGTTCAGACATTACCTGCTAGGTAGACATTTTAAGATGTACACAGACCATTCTGTGTTTTGAGGTAATTGTGAAGCCGGGACGATTGAATAAGGGACCAAAGTGTCTGTTGTGCATTGAAACAGGAGAGGATCCAACCAATTTGGAGGAGGGGCTACCTAACGTGCATCTCTTCATGGTGCGTGTAGAAGATAATCACTTTGCAGACATTATCCACTTCCTGACCATAGGAGTGGCACCAGAAGGGTACACGAGTCAACATAAGAAGGAATTGGTAGTACACGCGATGATATTTTCAGTTATTGCAGGTCATTTGTATAAAATGGGATTAGATGAAATACTTTGACGTTATGTGCCTAATTTTGAGCACACTAGTGTCCTCGCTAAAGCTCATGGTGGAGCTGCAGGAGGCCATTATGTAGGAAAAGCAACAACCTAGAAGATTTTGCGCACTGGATTGTGGTGGTCGACGCTACATAAGGACTCTAAGGCATATTGTAGGGCATGTGATGCATGTTAGAGAACGGGCAAGCCACCATGAAGGGATGAGCTACCTTTGAATCTGCAGATGTCATGACAACCATTTGAGAAGTGGGAAATTGATTTTGTAGGACCATTTCAGCCTCTAGGAAAGAAGATGGGTGCGCGTATATCATCACTGCAACATAATATTTGACCAGGTAGGTGGAGACAAAGCCTATAAAGGACTATAATGGGGAAACAACAATGAAATTCTTGTTTGAATATGTGTTGACCAGGTTTGGTTTCTTAACGATACCAATGAGTGATCGCAGTACGCATTTCCTTAATGAAACGATCTTTGCACTGATCGAAGAATTCCAGGTTTATCATCAAAAGAGTATGCCATATCATCCATAGGTGAAGGGGATGGTTGAGGCTTTTAATAAGATATTGGAGAACGCACTTATAAAGGTTTGTAACACATAGTGGAATGATTGGGACGTGTGGGTACCAACGAAGTTATGGCCTTATAGAACTACCTGTAATAAACTTACCGCTTAGACACCTTTTAGGTTGGTGTATGGCATAGAAGCTGTAATGCCTATGGAATACATTGTGCCAAGTCTACGCATACCAGATTTTACAAGAATGGCAGACTGTGGAGTCTTAGAAGAGAGGCTCTTGCAGTTCGCAGAGCTTGAGGAGGATAGATTTTTGGTTGGATTCCATCACCGGGTTCAGAAGGAACGCGAAAATTCTTGCCACGATCAACACATCAAACTGCACACGTTCAAGGTAAACGATTTAGTTTTATTATATGACAACAAGTTTGATAAGTTTCCAGGAAAAATTCAAATGCAATGGCTAGGACAATATGTTATCAAAGAAATTACAGATGGTGGAGAAGTTCAACTCGTGAAGTTGAATGGAGATCCATTTCTAGGAAAGGGAAATGGAAGCTGCTTGAAGCCATATAGTGGGGATCCAACCCAACGACTACATGATGGTAGTACAGTCTTAGTTCTCTAGGTTGCAGCAAGGGAGCAAGAGACTATAAACTACATTACCTAGTTTGTAGAGCTGTGCGACTAGGGATTTGCACGAGAAGCGACAGTGCCACAACACCAAAATAAGTGCGAAGGGAGCTATGGTATAACGAGAGAGACCACACAGCACAAGAAAAAAGTGATAGTTAACATCAATGTTCATGATTTGACTACCAGAATACGGTTAAGAGGAGAGGCATTTAAGGCGTTTAAGGATGTATTTAAGAATGAAATATTTGGAAATATGCTACCAATATAACATTTATGAACCAATTTTGGGGGGAATGGTCGAATTGGTATTCAAAGTCACCTATAAATTACACATGGCCATCCATCGTCCAACAAAAAACACTTTGCATCCTGAGAATTTTTGTGTTGAGTTATCTGGTGTGCATGAATCGTGATTACTTAGAAGCTTTGGTTGTAATCCTTGTGTTCAACAAATTTCATGAGTCGGATCAAAACCTTATTACTAGCTTCATGTCGGGACCAGGACAGAAAAAAACACTAGGGGGATTTTTGCCTCTGAAGGAGCAGCATTAGAAGTGATAAGCATGAAGGTTCCAGCTACATTGCCTAGGGTGTCAGGGTCACCTGGGTTGAAGCCTACACCAGTGAGAGAGGTCCCTAAGCTAAATAAAAATAAGCAAAAGAAGCTGGTACCAGTGGATGAGTCACCAAGAAAGCATGCTGCCATAGAGGCCTAAAGAAAAGTGAAGCCGAGCGTGAAGGAGAAGGGGAAAGTGGTGGATTTGGATGCTGATGAGGGTGCGAAGGATATAGATGTCAAGGGGGTGGATCGTATCTCTAAGTTGCCGAAGTATATCCCTCTACAGAAAGGAAAAGTGAAGGTCCCTAAGGACCTAGATGCACGGAAATTCCTGCTCCACACACCCTTAGCTATTGGAAAGTGTCCCTTTTGAAGGTCTGCACTTGGTATGGATCCCCCATTTAAATCTTGATGACTAGGATGTGGTGAACCACGAGCGGTTCCCCCACCTTCCTATATATGGCTACATGAAGAGGGTCTTATACCAAGAAACATGTGTCACCATGTTGGCGCCTTTGGAATGGATTCGCGTAGTAAACAACTCAGGGTTGCTAAACCTATTATGGGTGCCCCACTACCACCGCTCCAACATAAACCTGATTATCATTAAGCAATTATTGTGCATGGTGCATGAAGGGTGCTTGTGTTTGAGCATGCCGATCCCCATCAACGATATGCTGATCCATTGATTCACATTGTTTCCACACTCAGGATTGAATCTGGGCAACGCTTTTGGTGGAAAAATGAGTGAGCGTGACCTCATGGAGAAAATGAAGGACAAGTTCAAGCTTGTCAAGAATCGCGTGGGTATTCTATTGCCTCTATCACTGACCCCGTGGTCAAGGTTTCCATGTAGATTTTGGCTGAAAAATTATGAGAAAATGTCACGCGGATGAGGTTCTGATGCCAGTGGTTTCCTTGGCTGCCCAGTGCGCGGAGGGCATGCAGTTCAACTGGTTGTGCTACCTGTGTAGTGAGTTCCTCGTGAACTATAGGGAAGCACATGATGAGAGTAAACCATTCCACTATTCATGGTTGTTGCTCTCAATTGTGCTCATCGCCTAGGATTTACTGGAGGATAGACAATTTCCTCCCATCGAGAGAGATTTTCCAGAGGCTGTAAAATTTTCATCTCTCTAGGCCATGAAATATGTTGCGTGGGTAGCAGAGAGAAAATTATTTAGGCTACTAATGGAGGCAAGGATTCACACAACCATCAACTAGAAGCTGTGATTGTCACCAATTATGTTTAAACAACTTTCAGGGTACACAGAGTTCAAAGATGACTTCCACCGGGTATACATCTAGGCGCGGAAGGATCCAGAGCATAAATGGTTCGACCTACCCTACCTCATTATGGATGACTCTATCCAGGAGGTCATCAAGCGCTGACCAACAGATTTGAATTTGACATCTGATCTAGCTGCAGGGACTAGCAAGTCCGCAAAGAAGCAGAAGAAGGAAGCGGCCAAGCAGAAGGTCCAACAGTTGCTTGAGAAGCGGAAAAATGAGGCAAAGGAGAAAGCTCAAGTGGAAGCAGAGCATGCTGTGAAGAAATAGACTGTTATGAAACTAGCTCACAAAAAGATAGAAAAGATAGATCAATGCCTTAGAAATAAGCCTCTTTGAGGGGGGAACCTCCTTTACATTACACAAATGAACAATTCTTGGATGATACAAATGACAAGACCTCCTTTCTA
>APFE031748295.1:37960-62047 GCA_000404065.3 Pinus taeda
TCCTCCCATGTGGAATCTTCAGCGGGTAAGTTCTTCCACTTGATGAGATACTCTGAAATTGACCGATTTCGTAGCTGTTGGGTTCTTGTTTCTGTGACTGCTCCAGGTTCCAATATGAGTTTTCCTTCCTCATCAAGTTCTAGAAATATTGTTTGAAGTGGGATCTTCTGCAACTTTTGAATGAGTGGCCACACTTCTTCATCCTTCTTCCATTCATCCCTTGCTTCATTTATCCAATCTAGTTGGATAACAGAAATAGCACAAAACAATGCTTCCACATCCTCATCCTTTCTTGAGACTGCATCTGCAACAACATTTTTCTTCCCTTTATTGTAGATGATTTCAAAGTCATAACCCAACATATTGGTGACCCATTTTTTCTGTTCTTCTAAAGATAATCTTTGTTCTAAAAAATATTTAAGACTGTCATGATCCATTTTTACCTTGAAGTGTCTTCCCATTAGGTAAGGTCACCATTTCTTAAATGCATGTAGTATTGACAAAATTTCCTTCTCATAAATAGCTTGCTTGATATTTAGCTGTAAAAATACCCAATCACCTACATCAAAACTTCTTTCACTGCGATGTTGATCTGCTTGTTGTTTCATTCGATTCTGTACCAAAGTGGTGTTATCCTTTAAAAGTTGGAGAACTTTTTGTTGATGTTTAATGTGATCTTTCACTACTTGAATCTTTTTCTTCTTGATATGTCCTTCTATCCTGGGAGTTTGAGGAGTGGTAATTTCTTTCAATGTATTACAAGATATGGTTGGATTCATTTCTTGATGCTCGATGTGATCTTTCACTTCTTGAACATTTTTCTTCCTGATATGTCCTTTTATCTTGATAGTTTGAGGAGTGGTAATTCTAGTCAATGCATTACAAGATATGGTCGGATTCATTTCTTCTTTCTCGATGTTATCTTTCACTTCTTGAACCTTTTTCTTCTTGATCTGTCCTTCTATCTTGAGATTTTGAGGAGTGGTAGTTCTTGCCAATGCTTTACAAGATATAGTCAGATTCATTTCTTCTTTCTCTATGGTTGGTTCCTGGTGTATATCCTCTTCTTTTGATGTTTCTTGATCCTTTTCTTCCTCCTCTTAAAAATCAATATAAAATAATTTCTTCCCAGCACACTTATGACCTTTAATGTATTTGTTATCACAATTGTAACAAAGTCATTTTTCTCTTTTTTCTTCTAATTGTTGTGGTGTCAAACTTGTAGGTTGTGGAAGGCTATGAGAAACAAAACTTCCATCTTTATAGTTGTGAGGGGTAGACTTCCTTGTTGCCATAATTTTTCTTTCCGCTGTTCTTGCCAACGTGAATTCCTTCTCCAATGAATCAGGTTCCCAAATATGAACCTCATGTTCAATTTTATCCTTTAAAGTCCCTATGGATACATCACTAATCTGCATCTCTCGAATATCATTTTCCCTTATATTCAGTTTTTGAATGTCCTCAATGTGCTCTTCCATTGAACACTTTTGTTTGAGATTTATTAGTTGGCTAAAGAAGGTTCTTCTCTTTGTATCCTCATAATGTGCTATCATTTCCTCCATGAAAATTAACCACGTAACAAGTGGTTTATGAGAACAAAGGCCTTTATACCATAAAAATTGATTCAGTTCTAAATATGAAGATGCAATACGTACCTTTTGTAATAGTTGTACCTCATGTAGATCAAAATATTACTCCATCTAAAGAATCCAATTTACCGGATCCTTGCCATCAAACTTCCTCATATCGCCTTTTCTTGATTCTAGGAGCTCGATCTTGAAACGACTGTAACTATGTAATTTCAGATCTTCTAGTTTTGAAAATACGACTTGTAGTAGCCCTTTGAGTCCTCTTTCCACTGTCACCAGTCTCGTCGAAATTGGATTCTCCAAGAAAGAGTTATGCACAATCTCCCAACATGACCTGATTATATACCTTTTCGAAAGAGAGAATTTCTATGAAGTGCCACATGTCACTGTTTTGACCTTCAGATCTGAAAAATATACACAAAAAACTACAGTCCGTCCTCTTTCTGTAACTTCTTATGAAATTTCAATCTGATACTCAGAGAGATAGTTATTACAACTTTCCCCAGGTCACCTATTTGGGATGTAAATTGCGAGTCTACAGAAACCCTAAATGTCTTTGACTATATCTCTGACAATATAGCGAAACAAGATCTAAAATTCGGGCCCGAGCTTCCCCACGATTGTGGCTCAAATGGGTTTTAATTTTAGAGTCTTAATATTCATAGAAAACAAATTATATTTAACATTCCATGGTGACCTTTCTGAGATGAAATTCTGGAGCTTGCAAAAACCCTAACTTCTTGAGATCATATCTCTGAAAATATAGCAAGACAAGATCTGAAATTCAAACCCAAGTTGCAAACTGATTTCTTCACAAATGGGTTTTTGTTTTATTGTTTGAAACTTCATAGAAAAAATGTTATAGTGAAAATTCCACAATGACCTGTTTGGAGCAACGAAACCCTAGAATCAAAAGCTCTGATACCAAATGTTATGAAACTAGCTCACAAAAAGATAGAAAAGATAATTCAATGCCTTAGAAACAAGACTCTTCGAGGGAGAAACCTCCTTTACATTACAAAAATGAAAAATTCTTGGATGCTACAAATGACAATACCTCATTTCTATATATAGGAGTCTAAGGTGTCATAATATAATCAGAGCCGACATAACAATAATAATGTAAGTGCACAATAACAAAAATAGTGGGCTTCTATGTGGCACAAGAATAACAATATGGGGACTACATGGGCACAAAAATACAATAAGCGGCTTGTAATAATAACAATAAGGGGCTACATTGGTAGTATATGGACCTAACACAGGCAAAATAGGAAGAGTGTGGCTCCGAGCGGAGGGAGAAGTCCCCTTCACCCTATTAGTGTCAGTATTTACATCCTACCATCAGTGATAAAAAAATCCTCATTTCATATCATTTTAAGGGTCCCATTCATAAATTTGTCATCATTCCACTAGGTCATGCAAAAAAATTAGTCGTTGATGGTAGTCCTAGTAGCTTATACTTCTCTATGCCTTCCTATCAATCAACAACCAACTGTTCTTTCAGATCAGAATGAAGGGAGTACTTGTATTTTTGCTACTAGATCTCAAGACAAGCTAGTGCTTTAGGATTTTCAAGATCCCTTCAGCATTCTTTTGCAAGCATTGGAGAAGATTAATGTTGTCCTGTTTGTTAGCATAAGCCTTAGTTTTAGTTGTTATTGTGAGTTGCCTACATGTACATCATTTTCCCTACTCAGGGAATGTGAGAGCATAATTTTAGTGAGTAGATATCCACTAGATTGGTTACATTAGAAGGTTCACTTCACATGATTGTACATATTTCTTCAGTAGGAAGGTGGTTGTCATTAGTATTTGAATCACTCAAACCTCGATGGTTTTTTGCCATTAATAAGTTTTGTAAAAAGTTGTTTCAATTAAGTAAGTCTTGAGTCATTTTTCAGTCATTTTCAAGTTACTTTCGAGTCAGTTTGTGTCATTTGAAGTTGTCAGTGTTTAGTCATGCATTTCAATTTACGTTTTTGACAGTATTGGCCCACATGGATAAGGCTACTTGGTCTACGGTGTTCTTGACACCTCCAAGGAGCTTCCATCCCCAATAAGGCCGATGTTAGTGTCAGTATTTACATCTCGCCATCAGTGATCAAAAATCCTCTTTTCATATCATTTTAAGGGTCCGATTCAATTTTTTTATTATCATTTCACTAGGTCATGCAAAAGAATTAGTTGCTATTAGTAGTCCTAGTCCAAAAACATCACTCTTCCCTAAATATGATTACTTGCTGGCATAGTTTCATATCTTGTTGATTGTACATCATCCATAAAGTTATTTTTATCATGCCATTTGTATCAGTCATGAGGTCATTATGTCATCTTGAAATTCAGTCCTTCAAGGTCTCATTAGGTCTTTTAGGGTTTTTTCAAGTTTTCATTAGGTCATTAGGGTTTCCAAGGTTCCATTCCATTGCATAAGAGCAAAACGTAAAGGGTGATCAAATAACATCCCTTCACCATGTGAAGATGATTTGTAAAGAGAAATGCTTATTTCATTATGTAATTTTATGTCTTTCAAATGTAATAATTTCGCCATCCCAAGCTGTTAACTCAGTGTTCCAAAGATGCAAGACCATCAAAAGATCAATTTGTCAAAGGAAATAGTCAAGTGAAAGGGTAAAGTTTCAAAGGGTTAAGTGCATGCCAAAGGGAGTTGTCTTTTCCCAAGGGTGTCCAAATCATCATTTTCCACAAGCGCTAAACCCTAATTTCCTCACCCGTTGAGCTACGGATGGAAATGGAATCAGAGACATATGATTATATGAGGCATAATGGAGGTCATTTCAAAAAGTATGAGGCTATTCCAAATCATACAAATCATGTCTCCATCATTTCTCAACAAGTCATTCCAAGGGACAAATCATTTGCCACACATAGGGCCGGTTTTTCTTCAAACTATGTTTTAGACAAAGAAGGGATGAATTTTGCAACAATGAGAGAGGGTTTTTTCCATATTAGGCCAAGGATAAAAAACCTCCTTCCCTTTTTACAGAGGTGTCATGGTGTTAGAGAAATGTCAAAAATACAGTTTCTACAAGAGAGTTGCTGCACTTCTAGAGTGACTTTGGAAAAATAATTTTTTCTTCTATCTGGAGTCTCCAAATGAATTTCGTGATGGGTAAAATGATAAATAGACAAAACTATCTTTCCAATGAGCTATCATGCACTCAATTTGGAGTTGAGGAAGACTTCCAAACATTTCCTGCAAGAGAACACTTCATTTTTGCACCATCATTTTGCACGTTTTGACTAGTCTTGGGAGAATTGACTTTTCAGGGGCTATAATTGATCATTTTTAGTGCTTGATAGGTCTAGTGTGTAGCCAAGAGAGAATTTTCCAACGCACTATCCTGGGATCAATTTGGACACTTTGAAAGCCTCCAAAAGTGGTCTGCAAAAAGGCACTACACATAGAGCAGGAGGCGCTGCGCACAGAGGCCAGAGCGCTACGCATAGCGATGGAGCGCTACGCATAGGGCAATTTTTCCAGTGAAATTTTGCACAACACTACACATAGAGCTAGAGTGTTGTGCACCTATAGAGGGCACTACGCATAGGACCAGCAAGCGCCAAAACATCACCTCAACCATCCATTCATGTTTTTTGCCATCTAGGACTTCTAAACAAGTAAGTTCAATCCTTGAGCTATCCTCCCGGCATTAACTTCATCATTTTGAAGTTAGTTTGCTATTTCAAATTTAAAACCCTAGATTTCCTATAAATCCATCCACCTATCCCATATACCCTAATTCCCTCAATCAAATTCCTCCACCGGTGCACGAAGAAGTAGAAAGGCCTTTCAGCAATGCCAAAGTAAAGAAAAGTGACAAGGTTAAGAGACTAAAGCTATTGAGGAGCCAGAAGCCTACAAGACATATCAAAGAGGGCGTAAAAAGTTATTTGCAGTAGATAGGAAATTTTTTACTCCACTTGATGTGGAAGGGGCCTTGCCTTCTTCATCAGCTCATAGGCAAATGCTTGCTCCACAAAATGTGCAAGGGGCTTTGCCTTCTTCATCGACACAACAGGTACAACAGGTGCAACAACTGCATAAAGGGAAAGAAAAGGTGCTTGAGGAAAGCCTTTATGATGAGGAGGAAAGGTATTTTGACTTGATGGAAGATGATGAACCAAAACAACCACACATCCATCATGGCATTGAGATAGTTGACTTGGAGGCCAAAGATAAGGCAACAAACGAAAACATAACCGTAAGGGAAAAAGATTCATGGATCCAAGCACTGATGGACAACTTGGTGAGAGATAAGTATGTCATTTCATACCTTGAGCAAGAGAACAAGCAGCTAAGTGACAAAAAAGTCCTCATGGAGCTAGAACTTCTCAAAGCAAAGAGGCAAAGTGACAAGGGCAAGTCAATAGTGCAAGAGGAAGAAACACTCGCTACCTTGACTGCAAAACAAAGAATTGAGAAGGAAATTGAGGATAATAGAGAAAATTAGGTTGACAAGGTCAAATTTCATTTAGAGAAGCTACTACAAAAGGCCAATAGGGACAATGGAATCATCAGGCACGTGACTCGCCATTACAGGACCCGGAACAAGATTTGCAACATAAGGGTCAAGCAAATGAAAAGAAGGCTAAAACAAGAACTTAAAGGTAAAAAGGAGGATTATAGGCTTAGGTTGCTTGCTGAAGCTTCCTTGGCTAACCAAGATGCTTGATGGTGGTGTTCTCCACAAATTTTGAACAAGTTTTGAAGAATTTTTTCCTTTCGAAGAATTTGGCATTTTTTACACATAAATTTTGGCTCTAGTGGCGCTGCGCTTTTCCTATGGGAATCCAATGAGGGAATGGTCAGAATTTTGGATTCATAATGATGAGTACATGCACCCTAAGAATTTTATAAGCTTTTAGAGTGGAACTGGTCAACCAAAAGGTCAAAAAACACCTACAAAATGACATTTCTGCTCTTTTTTGGACACATAGAAGCAGTATTGGCAGCATTAGTTTTTGAGGGGTCAAATGAGCTTCAAATGAAACAATTCAAGATTTTATGGAAAGAAAACTTGAATATATTTCCAATGAGCTATCATGAGCTCAATTTGGACACTGGGAAGGCCTCCAAAATGGCCCTGTAAAAAGTGCTGCGCATAGAGCTTGGGCGCTGCACATAGGACAAAAATTGTGCTAAGTTTCCATTTCACTGTGCCTTGACTGTAATTTTGGGTTTCCTCTGATGGATGGTGTTTTATTGATGTAAATTATGACTAGGCATGCAAATATGATGGATAATAAGTACTAGAAGGTTGTTTGCTTATTGGGCCTTGACCCAGGTTCGGAAGAGTTTTTAGCCAAACAAATCCCCCAAACACCAGCCCTTTCGGCAACAGCCCGCAGAGCGTGGACTAAGGTCTCACCTGAGGTAGTAGGGGAGGGTGTTGGAACTAGGTTTTTGTATCCTTGGGATGTCTTGATGTGTTCTGGAGGGTCCGCGCACCGTTCTGTGGCCTCGCGCTACTTTATATCCTGTGTAGATCCGCGCTGAAATATTTTCTTATTAAAGAGATTATTATAGATCTGATCTTCTAGTTACAGTCTTTAAGAAAATATTTAACAATAAAGTCTAGTGTACAAAAACATCATTCTTTAAATATATAAGTTCATATAATAGATGCATAAACCAGAATACAATAAATCCATGATATTTCTGAAACCAACTTATATTTATTAATATCTTCCATTAATACAACCAGATCCGTCCTGCGCACTCAGTTGCAGGGGTTCGTGCACACAGCTGCAGACTCAACCAGGCCTCTGTGCACATAGCTATAGAGCTTCTATCTATCTACCAACACCTTCGACTCGTACTTACAGACGCAGAGAATATTGCCTTCACAAACCCATAAACATCAAGATACAAAACAAAACTTCCGAAAAATTGACTTCTAACCATAGAGCCTCGCTCTATTTATACATTCCCATGGTCTGTGGAACATGGGTAGGTCGACTCACTCCCTATTATTTTTACATTATTCTTGGGCAGACAACCCTTTGACTCGACTCATTACAATTCACGCTCCGTGCATTTCATGGAGTCTTTACCCTACTTTTACCCAAAACTGTGGGCTTTGAGCCCCAAAACCGTTACGTGAGCCCTCCAGTACCCAACAGGCCCTTAACACAATCAACGTGACTCATCCCTAGTGACTTGGCTAATGCAAAAATCTTCACGTGGAGGTCATTCAACAAATTCTATGCTTCGCTTACCCTCGCAACAAAATCTTCCGCCATCTCCTTCACTCGTTCTACACAAGCCACCAATGCATCATTGTCAGATTCTGTTGCTTACCAGGGTTCCAATGCAGCCTGCATGTGTGCTAAATTTCCATCGATGTTGGTGAAGACCACAAAGGCCTCATCTAACCAAGGTTAGATGCATTCTTTAAGTACTACCTCCTTCTGCCGAGCGACATCAACTTGTGCCTTTAGAACCTGGGCCTCCTTTATCTTGGTGAGTTGTTGTGTTATGGTGACCATTTGCACCATCCCCTGGACGTTTTCATGTGCCTGTTGTAACTCCTGTGCTTTGTATTCTACCTGCTATAGCATTGGGTTGTCCTGTTGGGATTTGAGTGTAAGGAGGGACTGATCCAACAATAGTGAGAAATCTTGGACTAAGCACTTTATGACTTCCAATCCTGCTTGAATTTTGTCGTGGTGCTGTTTGTGAACTTTCAGGGTTGTGGGTGGTTGCACCTTCAACCTTAGCTTTGCAATTTTTAAATTTAATTCCCACTACACTTTTGTTGCCTCTCCTTGAGCCGTACAAAATCCTGCCGTCATGTGATGAATCTGATTAGTTGTTGGAAGTTCCGCTGGGACAGCCAACTCCGGTACCTTGCTGCAAGCCTCTGCCACAGCCTGTTCAACTTCCTGGTTGCAGTCAACCAAGTCATCCCACTGTAAGCTAACCTATTCTAGATGTGCTTTATGCTCCATTAAGATTTGGATGGCGCGGCCTTCCCTGGCACGTAGCTCAGTGGTTACCCCATCTTGCAGTTGGTAGAGGGTTTCTCGAGGCAGAGTAGTCAAATTCAACCCCCAACTTCACATGTCCCTCTCAGCTTCGGCTAGGATAGCACCTGTTGGCAACACTAACGTGTTCATTGTGTGACTACGCACCATCTACTCAGATATGGTTATACCATATGCTAATTTTGGTATCACCCCTCCCGAGGAGTGCCACTGTAATGACCGCAGTTGCACTCTGAGCTCCCCCAACACAGTGGTCTGCTCCATCATCAGTGCCTCCAATGCGCCAGCAGTGACATTGCACACTGGTTCACTGTTGTCAAGAAATTATTTCTCCAATTTTTTTTTTCTGTTTTTGACTTCTTGCGTGCATGTGGCGATTCCTTACTGTGTCACTGTTTTCCTTGGGGTGATTTGGTGATAACATCCATTTGTTTCTGTGTCTCTGATTCCTTCTGCATGTCTGGTTCCAGGGACATTTCCTGATCCTCCATGGTCTCCTTGTAAATTACTTCCTAGGTCACCTCCTACAGCGAAGCAACCTTTTGTCCCTGACATGTCCTTTCCGTCAGTTTAGTGAGTCACAGTTGGATTTCCTTCTTTCACTGTTGTGCTACCATCCTTTATAATGCGGCCATGTCTGGGGCTCACCATTCTAGATTCCATGCTAGTAACACATCATAGATTGCATCGTCTATTGCAATTAGTGGGAGCTTGACCCATGTTCGCTTTGGATCCTTCCACACCTGAATATATAGATTGTGCATATTTGCTTTGAACTCGATCATGCTTAACAACATGTTGTAGATTGTTGGGGACATCCATGGTTTGTGAACGATCCATGTTCGAATACTCACTTTCATGAATATCCAAAATACCTTGATCTCCCAGATGCTCGTGGCATCATTTGTAGTCCAAAGCAAAGTAAATCGCATTGCTTCAAGTAGGTTGTGCTCAATGCTAGGAAACTGGCTACCCTGCGACAATTCTTCTGCAACCAGAAGGATGGATAGTAGAAACCATGCATAATGGAAAGTCTTACCTTTTTCCTATGCTTCCTTACAATTTGTCAGAAATTCGTCACATAAGAACTATACCCAATTGAACTAGACTCCTTCTGCGCACTGCTCTACAAGCACAATAACAGGGGCTGGCACCTCATCTGTGCATTATTTTCTCATGAGTTTATTGGCCAGTAGCTGGGTGGTGATTCGCACCCGTTGATCATTGATGTTCGCTATTAGATACCCACGCTTTCATTTTTCCAGCTTATATTTAGCCTTCATTGTCTCTGCAAGACCCACATCGCTACTTGTTCCAGCTATGTCAGTGGGGTCACTCCCTTTAATTGGTAGGTGAGTAATCTGGTGTACTAAATTGGCTGTGATCAGAATCAGCTCTTCCAACCAGACATACCCATCATCTACTAGACATAGTAACTTTCAGATCACAAAAATGGTGATGGCCGCACAGTGATAGTGGGGTATCCACCTTAGATGAAGTAAGCCCACCTTTTCCACACCCAGTAACCATTTCCACGGTAGTAATTTGTCTGCAGCTAATTGGGGGAACTTTTTGCTGTCCGCTAGATCCCAATCTTTGAACTTGATACTTGGTACTCGACCCAGCGGCAAACTATCAAACCTTATCTCATTTTGAAGAAGCGGGGTTTGTAGTGTACTCTTTGTAGCGTCCAGGTCCTTCGGTATCTTGCCGTTCTATTCCATGGAGAGACATATGGGGGTAATGGAGGTATTTGGAATGCATATTCTTCATCCTCATCCTATGCTTCAATCTGAGCAATCAGGGCTTGCAAGTCTTCGTCATCCTCATCGGGTTCGGTGGTGATTGCTTTGCCTTTCTTGGCTACTAACCTTTATCCAAATCTTGGTGATACCCAGACTGGCCCCATCGTCTACTTGTTTTTCCAGGGCCGCGGTGTGCGTGGGGACTTTGGAACCTCGAGGGCCATAACCACTTCATCTGGCTCCTCCTGGGTGGGATGCATCTCTTCCGTGAATTGTGTTCAGGTTCTAGCCATGGTACTCATGGGAGGCCTGCTGATCTATACCAGCACAAATTCCCTGCGTTGTGCAAGGGTTTTTAGAGGAACACGTATATTTGAATGGAACCCTTCCCTCCTATTTCAATTTATTCATATCTTCTGAGTGGCAGATCTTTCCATATCTATCTCGGGGTGCCTATCTTAATGACTTGTCGCCTGCTCCTCTTTGCTGTAACCTGAACCTCTTTTCATGAATAGTGATTTCAACGGTCACCTCCTAGCCTTTCCATGCGACAACATAACACTTATAGCGTGACCGTGATTTTGTGGATCAACTAGCCTTGCATGGAATCCTTTTTCCACACATGCCTCTTGCAAACTTGTTTATAGTCCCACACCTCCTTTCAGCTGCTTGGGGCATTGAGACTATGCGTTCCATAGCTAGTCATGTGGTCGCACCGAAGGTGCGAGATCTCCCCGTCCCTGCTAGCTCGGGTTGCGGGCATCTTTCGCATGCCTTTGCCTCCATTGTCCCATTGGGTGCTGCTATCGATGGTACACTTCTTTGTTGGTATCATTGCAACCATGAGAGTAGGGTTGTTGCTCGTTCTAGTGCCAAGCTAGACCTGGCCAGGCCTGGTTCCCTCATTTGCATATTCGTGTTGCCTGCTTGTGTGACGCTGACTTTTATTTTTCTGATATCTTCCTTCAACATCGTACTTTTCCTCCTTATTCATGCCCGTTCCTCCTTGATTACGTGAAGCCTGCTGGTACTGTGCATAATAGCTTCCTGCAACCACCGAATGTCTTTGTCCAGGACCTCGTGAACTGTGGGTGGTGTAGTTTGAGGAGTTACTTCTATTGCCTTCATCCCTCTCCTTTTACTATCGAGATTAAAGGCCCATCGAACCCCTGGTATCCACATATTCTTATTGGGTGGTCATATCAGACAGACGCTAGTTCTGCTCCCCCTGGTATTTGTACTGGCTTTGTTGCAATTAGCTAGCAGAATACCTTGCTATGGCATCTTCAAATTCTTGATTCTTAGCTGGTTTGGCGTGTGCACCCTATGCGCCTGTATCCTATGCCGCTGATAACGCGCGCCCCCCCCCCCCCCCCCTCCATTTTGTCCTCCAACATGTACATGCACCTGCCTTCTACGTCCACGCCATGTTCTCCCACTATCTTGGTGCATCCTCCATCCTTATGCTGTTGATTCGCCCAACAATCCTGGATGCGCACCTGGCTACTTCTGCTCTAGAATTTCTGTCTCGCAACGGTCTACTAGTTTCTTCTTGTGCTTTGTGTCTGTTGGTAGCTCCCTTGCTTCTATGGTTACGCGATGTAATGATCTAACCATCATATTACAATTCAGCATTGTGACCTCATGTAATCGGTTCTGTCACCGCTCGATCTCTTCATCAGAGTTTGACGTGCAGGAACTGTCACGTTCCCATGATATTCTCCCGTCTGATGTCTGGTTAACTCGATCCTGATCTTATGTTGTGATATGGTAGATACAGTCCAATTCATCTTCATTGTCGTCATCGTGTACTGGCCCAGTGTAACACGCCCCTTCAGCTGGATCCAACGGGACTACTACGTGGAGAGACTTTTTCTCGAATATCATTTTTCGTCTTTTCAGGTTGATAACCCTATTCATGTTCATGGCCCAGTCTATCCCTAATAATGCGGGGTAAGGAGTACTATCATCCACAATTTCTATTACCTCAAAATCGGTCTGTGTACTTGCAGCTTTGATGTCTACTGTGGCTCCTTGCAGTCTCTCCCTATGTAGGATCTTTTGTTGGTTCGCCATCCATAATTGGATAGGAGACCATAGTAGTGTGGGCCTACCCATGCACTCCCATGTTTGTTTAGGTAGGACATTTGCATCGGACCCCAAATCCAGAACAACCTGATCCATCTCATAATCCCTAATCTGGGCAGTCAACTGCATTTCTCGCCCGGTGCGCAACGTATGCTTGCCTAGTTTTAGGACCATGCGCGGTTCGTTCGACCCTTCACATTAGCTTCATGCATGTATCTAAGAAGGTAGTTAGCATGGAAGTATCCATCTCTGGCTCAGTTTTATCCCTGCTACCCAAAAAAGAAGCCTCCGCAAAGCTCTTTTTAGCTTCCATAAATGTTTCCTTTGTGCGTTCCAAATCAAATTCAGGTTGCTTCATAGGGGCCTTACGAAGCCACGCATCCTCCTCAGGTTGCTTCCCCTGATCTTATCCTGTAGTTGCAGCACTTCTAAGAATCATGTTCACGTTAGGTTCCTCCTCACGCGGTTCCTCCTTCATCATCTGAACATTCTGAGTGGGAGTAGCCTGAAGCACCCCTTTTTCCCATATTTGTGCAATTAGTGTGGGGCAATCTACTGCTTCATGATCGAATTGGTAATAGTACGGGCAGCATGTTCTGGTCAGGTTCATGCAATCCCGTGTGTAGTGCCCAGGTCCTCCACAATTGTAGTAGATTAATTGTCCTTGGCCTCGTCCAGCTCCCATTCCTCCTCGTCCCTGTCTGCGTCCCTGAAATCCGCTCCGCGCTATCACTGTAGCTAGATTTTGACCTCGCACCTTAGTCTGCATCCTATACGTAGGTGTCCGTTCCATCAACAACTCATAACTTCGGAAATTGTGTTCGTCATGGCCCATCGATCTACAAAACTTGCAAAATAGTTGCTGAGGGGGTTGTATCAGTTTCAGTAAAAGATGGCAATTATATGTGTTGTGCTTTCCTCCCACCTGACAGATTGCACACCAGATCAAGGGCACTATGCTCGGCCATATCTGTGCCTCTGTTCGCAATGGCATGGGTCCCCCTCCTGCCAGATAATTCATGAATATCGGACAATGATATTTATCATGGCCCTGGCCTTTACATTTTATGCACCATACCTCTACGTGCGCTTCTGACCGGGGTGCTTTATCTTGTTTCAAACTTTGCATTTATAAGCATAGCTTTTGTAGTTGCACGTGGATTTGCTGAACTCCCAACCCTGGATCCTAAATTAGAGTTTCATGCAACCTCATTGTTGTCTCTAATGCTTCAGCTTGGGTTGAGATCTTTTGCTGTGATAGTGCCATCCGCAGGTGTGGTGTTAAAGACGCCACAAACCACGCGTAGTGCTGCACATCTGTCAGTGTCATGTTAGCCTCGTGGATTGTATTCTTCAATATCTGATCTATATCCCATGGGGTTTCACTAGGTAGCATCGCGATTTCCTTGAACCTGATTATCGACTACATTTTTGGTTATTCAATGCATCCTTGATCGCTGCTATCCCCGCATTCGGGTGATCACTCAAGTACTTTATGTACCGTGTAAATGCACGGTCTTGCAGTGCGCTAACCAGAGAAGCCTTCTTGATGTTCTCATCAGTTATCCCTTAGGCTTCCCATACAGCCTTTACCATGAACTAGAACTAATCTGGTTCCTCATTTCCTACGCCTCTAAGTACCGACAACTTGATTACACCTGCCATCCCAACCCTTGGTGGTGGCGGCGATGGGGTAGTTACAAATGGGTTTGATGCAGGTGAAGTAGGTGGTGGCGTGGGAAGTGGTGCTATCAGTGGAATGTGCTGGTTGATCAGTCGGATTGCGCTTCTCAGAGAAAACCCTGTGGTGGGCCCCAGTATTGTAGCAATAATGCTGCAACTCCTGGGACTCCCTTCTTTAATTTTATCAACCCGGTAGTTCGTAAAAAACTTGGAAGCGACGGTGCTGTATGCATAAGTACTAGCTCTTGCCGCAACTGTCACTTGGTCAGCTGGCACAAGTCCACTAGGGGCTTAAGCCAAATTCTATGAGCTCTGAGAAGAAGCTTTTTAATTGATGGATGAAAGCTAACTCAAAGGAAGCTAATCTACTTGCAGAAAGAAACTGAAAAGCTGAAAGGAAATGAAAACCCTAGCAAACCCTAATTTTACTAGCTAGCCCTACTGATGTGAAAAAGAGGATGCAAGCTACCGAAAGAGATGCCATTGACTTCTAGCAAGGTAAAATGCATGTGTCTAAGTTATCACTATCTGAAGAAAACATCTTTTTGTATTTTTGAATAAGTTGTCAGAATTATCATGCATGTGTTTTCATTGTTTTTGACTGTGCAGAGGTGGATTGGTGAGAGAAAATGCTTGTAGGAGCTTGGGAAGGTTCAGAGAGGGCCTAAGGGGTCCCTAGCACCCTTCTAGAGATTTTCACAGAGTTTGGCTATCAATAAACTACTTTCGTGAGCTTCTACAGGAAGTCTACAGGGGTTCTACAAGATGTTCTGCAATTTCTATAGGATGTCTGTAATTTTCTACAGGATGTTCAGAAATGGGATTTTGGAGGATGGATGGAGGGAGAAAGATGAAGGAGTGGGTATGGTGGTGAGATAATGGTGTGAGGAGGTCCAGGCCTTGGGGAATGGAGCTGAAGAGTGGCGAGGATGGTTGGATTTGTTCAAGGAGGGATAGAACAATGTTGCACAAAATATGAGAATTAGGGTGAAGTGAGCGAATGTGGTAAATGTAAGGCAAGGATTCTAAGTAGAGGATGAAGTAGGTGGGATTGATGGAGTATGGGCAGATAAAGAAGGATAACAGGTGCTCTGCAAGTTGTTTTACAAATGGAACAAACAAGGACTTGGAAAATCAAAGACCTAGTTACGTTAGTCTATTCTGACCTAGATAACAACAAAGAAATGGAACATAAGCTTATTTGCAATGAAAGCAGATGAAATAACTATGAAACTAAGCAATTATACCCCTAAGCATGCAACCAAAACTGATATCAAGTTCGGAAACTAAGAATCTAACACTACTAATTGCATGGTGGAGCAAAGATAGTGTTTTTGGTGGCAACAAGGTCACCTTTATACCAGCTCACGATCCCACTGAGGGAGAGGTGAGATTAGAGGTGCTTGATGGCCTTTTTCTGAAGATCTTCTCTATTATTAACCTATCAAATCAATCTGAACATAAAAATCCTTTTTAATCATCAAACGCAATCTAAATAACAAAACAAGATTTAAATCTAAATAGCAGATTTTATTCTAAGAATGCAGCAAAAACACATAAAAGTAAACAAAGGAGGTACTGAGCACTTGGGTTGGGCCCAACCCCAAGAGCTACAACCTTCTAAGAGAGATTATAGCTGGTGCAAATCTGGATTCATCTTTATTGATCAAAAGAATAGTTACATTCCAAAAACTGTCCACAAGGAAAACTTGAAAATGTGCTGAAATGCAGAGCTAAACTGCTGCCTAAAAAATGACTAAAAACCAAACTACAAACTCACTAACTTCTGCCTACAAAGTGACTAACTGAAATGAGGCCCTAAGCCCTCTTATTTATACAAATTGAGGACCCCAAAAGTCCTCCTAAACTTTAAGGACTCGGCTTCCCAAAACTTGCAGTTAACAGCAATCCTACTTGACTTGCTTGGCTGCCCTTGTGATAATCGATTTGGTGGCCCTTGAACTCTGAGATGATGGTGGAGAATTTGAGGTATGGGCCCATAAATGAAGGAGACACCTTCCTAAAAATCCTCTCCACGAATTTGGCTACAAAGTGCTCATTTAAACCTTTGATTTTGCCTCCAAATTGACCAAAAAGACTGCATAAAGCACACATTAGACTTGTTGGCATAATGACTAACCCAATTCACTTTATTAGCATAAATATAATAAAAAACATGCAATAAACTAATGAGAATGGTGGATTACGTCGAATTAGGAGGTTAAATGAGCCCATATAATTATCCATTTTTGGGGTTCATCACCCTGCGAGCTCCTCCTCACTTTCTTGCAAAAGTGAAATCAGAGGACTATTTTCTAATCCTTCGGTCCTGCGATAGCCTCTTTCGCTCCTCGTTACTCCAAACATTGATGGATGCGCATAACTCTTTTTTCACATAACAACATTTTAATCCAAGTATTCAATTATTTGATTTACTTACCCTATGGTCCTTGGATAAATCGCCTCTCCACGTCACTGTAACTCACGGTTGTGTCTATTGTGAATTCAGTGATAAACCCCCTATCATCTGATCTAGCCAGTGATCTACTTCCCGTGCGATTTTATCTTCAAATGCCTCTAGCCTACGCACCAACTCAAGAGTCCACACTATGGGTTGATAAAGTCTGCACCTCCCCATGCTGTCAGCTATCCTCGCAATCCACTCTTACAGCTCTATCAAGAAAGACGCGAAGAAGATCTCGTGGATTTCTGTGTATATATAGCGATCCAACCACCTTTCCTCAGAGATTTGGAGATTTTCGTTTTCCTGTATCACAAACTCGTGAAGCTTCTGATCCAACCAATCTTCAAGCTCTTTATTTGTAGGGTTCCAGTGTTCTGACATCAGACATACCTTAGGCAGATCCCGGTTCCGGCAATGGAACCATTTGTTGGCTTATTGGTCCCTGACCCAGGTTCAGAAGACTTTTTAGCCAAACAAATCCCGCAGCTACATGCCATTTCGGTAATAGCCCGTAGACCACAAACTAAGGTCTCACCCAAGGTAGCAGGGGAGGGTGCTGGAACCAGGTTTCCACACCCTTGGGATGTCTTGATGTGGTCTGGAGGGTTCGCACACCGTTTTGTGGCCTCACGCTACTCTATATCCCATGTAGATCTGCGTTGAAATATTTTCTTATTAAACAAATTGTTACAGATTTGGTATTCTAGTTACAGTCTTTAAGCAAACATTTAACAATAAAGTCCAGTGTATGCAAACATCATTATTTAAAGATATAAGTTCATATAACAGATGCATAAACTAGAATACAGTAAATCTGCGATATTTCTAAAACTAACTTATCTTTATTAATATCTTCCATAAATACAACTAGATCCATCCTATGCACTCAGCTGCAGGGGTCCGTGCACACAGCCGCGGACTCTACCTGGCCTCTGCACACACAGCTGCAAAGCCTCTATCTATCTACCAATACCCTTGACTCGGACTTACAGACGCAGAGAATATTGCCTTCTCAAACCCATAAATATCAAGATCCAAAACAAAACTACCGAAAAACGGACTTCTAACCATAGAGCCTCACTCTATTTATACATTCCCGTGGTCCATGAACCATGGGCAGGCTGACTCACTCCCTATTATTTTTACGTTATTCTTGGGCGAACAACCCTTTGACTCGACTCATTACAATTCACGCTCCATGCATTTCGTGGAGTCTTTACCCTACTTTTACCACAAAACTGTGGGCTTTGAGCCCCAAAACCATTACATGGGCCCTCCACTACCCAACAAAGGTAGATTCATTAGATTAAAATTTATCTTGAGTACAAATGAATTAGTTTCCTCACTTAGGCAAGTTGTTAGGATGCCTATATTCCAGTTTCTTGTTCAATTTTGGTTAGATTAGCTCCTTATTTGAGGGATTTGACCCCTGAGGATGGGAGGAGGTTGAATCAATGTCTATATATTCTTATTCTTTCTCATTGTAAAAGGTTGGACTCAACTGGATGCTCATGCTTTGAGTAGACATCATTTTGTATCAGTTTTAGCAGGAGATTAACGAAAGGTTGCAGCTATTTCTTTGGGATCCATGTGGTATGATGCTCAGTTCAGTTTTCCTTATGTTTTCATGTGTTAAATTGTATTGTTGATTCTATTTCATCATTTCATGCTCTTTATGTGAATGTATACAAGTCTGAAAGGCTGAATCCATAACTTCTATGCTCTGTTTTGGGTAGACATTTCACAGTCTATGTTTTCTTTAGTTTAGGAAGAATCCATGTTGCTCACATGTTATTTCTAGCTCCTCACCTGTCTTGAATCACCTCACCCATCAAACTCTAGAGTGATGAGTGGTATGCCTACCTTGCCCCATTGAAACCTTGCAATTTTGACCTAATTTCCTTGCTCAAACTGTTCAGCTCCTCCTGATCAAGCAAAACCCCTTCAAATTAAATCAAACCTTATGCTACTATACCTAGCCTAATATCATTTTCTTGATCTACTCTTGCGATTGAAGATCCTTACGGAGAGAGCCCTCTCTTGGCCTATTAGGGTTATCTACTTGGCTAAGCATGGTTTGTGGTTACCCTCACATTCCCTTCCTTCAACCTGAGGTTCAATCCAGGTGATAACATAGTGGCGACCATACTAGGGAAGAGGTGACAGATCTTCTCTAGGAAAGATCATCAAAGTTCAAATCTGATTGTTGATGGTGAATAGTGGTTAGATGCATGCGAAGGTTGAAATCATTCACCTAGTGACTCCAGTGTTGAAAAATCCCAAGGTTCAAAATTTTTATCGAAACTCCACTCTTCAAGAACCAGTAGCCTGAAGAATTTCTTGGTGAATTCATTGTTATCAAAATGGATTCATTTGGTCAAAGGTATGCTCCCATGATCCGAGATCACATTCCAGGTTTCCCAAATAAAATTCCTAAGGTAGATTGGCAAAGGAATTTGTCTATGTTTAAAGATGATGATAGGAATGATGTTGCTTTACATTTGGTTAGATTTCACATGCATACTCGCAAGTTGAAGGTTGATTTTCTTGAAGACTACTTGATGAAGATATTCATGGTCACTCTGGAAGGTGAAGCCTGATCTTGGTATCAAAGTTTTCCGCCTGCTTGTATTTATTATTTAAAGGATTTTCATACCATGTTCTTTGAAAGGTATAAAGAATATTTTCCATCCTTAATATTAGTTCAGAGCTGTTGTAAACATGTTTATGGTTTTATTGAAAATATGGAGAAATTTGATGAAGATGATGACTTCATGGACGATGAGATCATGAAAGCCCTGTATGAAAATCCATTTCAGCCACATAAAGAGAGCTTAGAGGATACTTATCAAGATGCTCAGGAAAATTTGCAGCAGGTTCAAGATCTTAGTACAATTGAAAATGATGGAAGACAAGGTCTTATTTCAGATCTGCTCATAGCATAAGACAGTATGAAGGAAATTCAAGTTCCAATTTTAGATTGTGATAAAGTCAAGTTGGATATTTCAGATCTAGATTCAAATCATGATGATGAAGAAATCATTGAAGCCTTCTCTAATTTTTCCCTTCAGCAACAGTCTCAAAAATCCAGTCACTTCGATACACAAGATCATAGTCAGCATACAATAGCTTCCTCTTTGCTTGAATATGAAGGAATTTTGCATCTTGATAGTCAACAGGAATCACATGAAATGAATTGACTGTCTAATGAAAATTTATATACTCCTTTGCTTGAAATTATTAAAGATATTCAACATCCTTGTCAAACTTTAGGAGGGAAAGAAGACAATTATTGTTTTAGAGAAAGAATAAAAAAAGTACTATCTCCTCTGTCTGAACATGAGATAGATCAACTCTTGAAAGGTCATGTTACAACCCAAGCTAATGCAAGTTTGCAACGTTCACATCATCAAGAAAGTGTTAGTGAAGCTTCTTCCACTTTTGAAAATGAGGACAACCTTTAAATTAGATTTATAGATCAATGAATAGATATTGTTTTCTTTCATGAAGATGATAGGGCTTTCATGTTTAATAATCTTGAAGAATATTTTCTGTTTAAGAATGCCTAAGACTATGAAATTGAGGAGTATGAGCCTGAGAGAGATAGTATGCCAAAAATCGAGTCAGAATTTCTCATGCTTGAGGAATTTACAGCCAACACTCAGATAGTAGAAGCTTATACTTCTCTATGCCTTCCTATCAATCAACAACCAACTGTTCTTTCAAATCACAATGAAGGGAGTACTTGTATTTTTGCTACTAGATCTCAAGACAAGCTAGTGCTTTAGGATTTTCAAGATCCCTTTGGAATTCTTTTGCAAGCATTGGAGAAGATTAATGTTGTCCTGTTTGTTAGCTTAAGCCTTAGTTTTAGTTGTTATTGTGAGTTGCCTACATGTACATCGTTTTCCCTACTCAGGGAATGTGAGAGCATAATTTTAGTGAGTAGATATCCGCTAGATTGGTTACATTGGAAGGTTCACTTGACATGATTGTACATATTTCTTCAATAGGAAGGTGGTTGTCACTAGTATTTGAATCACTCAAACCTCAATGGTTTTCTGCCATTAATAAGTTTTGTAAATAGTTGTTTCAATTAAGTAAGTCTTGAGTCATTTTTCAGTCATTTTCAAGTCACTTTCGAGTCAGTTTGTGTCATTTGAAGTTGTCAGCGTTTAGTCATGCATTTCAATTTACGTTTTTGACAGTATTGGCCCACAAGGATAAGGCTAATTGGTCTACGGTGTTCTTGACACCTCCAAGGAGCTTCCATCCCATTCAATTTTTTTTTTTATCATTTCACTAGGTCATGCAAAAGAATTAGTTTCTATTAGTAGTCCTAGTCCAAAAAAATCACTCTTCCCTAAATATGATTACTTGCTGGCATAGTTTCATATCTTGTTGACTGTACATCATCCATGAAATTATTTATCATGCCATTTGTATCAATCATGAGGTCATTATGTCATCTTGAAATTCAGTCCTTCAAGCTCTTATTAGGTCTTTCAGGGTTTTTCAAGGTTTCATTAGGTCATTAGGGTTGCCAAGGTTCCATTCCATTGCATAAGAGCAACAAGTAAAGGGTGATCAAATAACATCCCTTCACCATGTGAATATGATTTGTAAAGAGAAATTCTTATTTTATTTTGTAATTTTATGTCTTTCAAATGTAATAATTTCACCATCCCAAGCTATTAACTCAGTGTTCCAATGATGCAAGAAAATCAAAAGATCAATTTGTCAAAGGAAATAGTCAAGTGAAAGGAAAGTTTCAAAGGGTTAAGTTCATGCCAAAGGGAGTTGTCTTTTCCCAAGGGTGTCCAAATCATCATTTTCCACAAGTGCTAAACCCTAATTTCCTCACCCATTGAGCTAGGGTTGGATATGGAATCAGATACATCTGAGTATATGAGGCATAATGGAGGTCATTTCAGCAAGTATGAGGGCATTCCCACTCATACACATCATGTCTCCATCATTTTTCAATAATTCATTCCAAGGGACAAATCATTTGCCACAAATAGGGCTGGTTTTTCTTCAAACTATGTTTTAGAAAAAACAGGGATGAATTTGGCAAACGTGAGAGAGGTTTTTGTCCATAATAGGCCAAGGATGCAAAAATTCCTTCACTTTTTACACATGTGTAATGGTGTTAGAGAAATGTCAAAAATATAGTTGTTGCAAAGAGAGTTGCTGCACTTCTGGAGTGACTTTGGAAAATAACTTTCTCTTCCATCTGGAGTCTCCAAATAACTTTCGTGATGGGTCAAATGATAACTAGACAAAACTAGCTTTCTAATGAGCTATCATGCACTAAATTTGGAGTTGAGGAAGACCTCCAAAAGTTTCTTGCAAGAGAAAACTTCATTTTTGCACCCTCATTCTGGACTTTTTGACCTGTCTTGGGAGAATTGACTTTTCAAGGGCTATAAGTGATTAGTTTTAGTGATTTATGGGTCCATTGTGTAGCCAAGAGAGAATTTTGCAATGCGCTATCATAGGCTGAATGTGGACACCGGGAAAGCCTCCAAACTTGGCCTGCAACAAGGCACTGTGCATAGAGAACGAGGCACTGCACATAGAGCAGGAGGTGCTGCACATAGAGGCCGGAGCACTGCGCATAGGGAAGTTTTGCTAGTGTAATTTAGCACAGTGCTACGCACCTATAGAGGGTAATACGCATAGGACCAAAAATCACCAAAACATCACCTCAACCATCCAAATCATGTTTTTTTCCATCTAGGACTTCTAAACAAGTAAGTTCAATCCTTGAGTTATCCTCCTGACATTAAATTCATCATTTTGAAGTTAGTTTTCTATTTCAAATTTTAAACCCTAGATTACCTGTAAATCCATCCACCTATCCCTTATACCCTAACTCCCTCAAATAAATTCCTGCATCGGTGCCCCAAGAAGTAGAAAGGCCTTCTAGCAGTGCCAAAGTAAATAAAAGTGAGAAGGTTAAAGAGATTGAAGTTGTTGAGGAGCCAGAAGGCTACAAGACATATCAGAGAGGGGCTAGAAATTTGTTTGCAGCAGATAGGAAATTGTTTACTCCACTTGATGTGGAAGGGGTCTTGCCTTCTTCATCATCTCATAGGCAAATTCTTTCTCCAGAAAATGTGGAAGGGGCTTTGCCTTCTTCACCGACACAACAGGTACAACAGGTGAAATAGCTGGATAAATGGAAAGAAAAGATGCTCGAGGAAAGCCTTGATGATGAGGAGGAAATGGATTTTGATTTGATGGAAGATGATGAACCAAAACAGCCACACATCCATCATGGCATTGGGATAGTTGACTTGGAGGCCCAAGATGAGGCAACAAACGAGAACATAACCATAAGGGAAAAAGATGCACAGATCCAAGCATTGATGGACAAATTGGCAAGATATAAGTATGTAATTTCATACCTTGAGCAAGAGAACAAGTAGCTAAGTAAAAAAAAAGGTCCTCATTGAGCTGGAACTTCTCAAAGAAGAAGCGAAGTGACAAGGGCAAGTCAGTGATGCAAGAGGAAGAAACACTGGCTACCTGTTATAGACATTTTTGGGCACTTCAACCCCAATCATAAATGTCCATAAACTGAGGGCTCTTAAGTCCCTAAAAGTGTTGCTTCACTACCTAAAGGAACAAGGTCAACTGATTACATCATCTCCCAGAAGTTCTCCACTAAAAACTACTCATAAATGGTCAAAACTGGACCATACTGAAAGCTCAATGCAGAGGGTGCAATGCATATCACCTTCCCAATGTACATGGTGCGATGCATACTGATTTTCTCCTCTGTAGGGTGTGATGGTCAGGAATGGACAAATGGTAGGGACAAATAAGTAAGGTGGAAGATCATGGAATCTTCCAGAAGCTTCCCCTCTGACACTTGCCACTCCATTTTCAACCATGGATGAGTAAGAGATCATCATTCTCTAAGTGGAAGCAGGAACTATCAGAGAGAAGATACCAATCAAGATCCCAAAAGATGACTCACCTCTCTGTAATCATCTATATATGGATCCCTCATCACAGAGATCTAGAGGCTAGAATTTTGTATATTATAGAGAAGTGTTGTTGGTATTCTAGTGTACATTCATAGTGTAGCTGGAGGATGATGCTGGGTCAGAGCACATGGTTGTAATATTCTTGCTACTTTTCATCTGAATAAAGCTATTCTTGTTTCCTTCCATATTCTTGTGTACTTGTTTATATATGCATGTATATGGTTAATGCACACTTGATCCTGTATTATTTATGAATTTAGATCCTTGTTTCTTTCATAGTATGTTGCTGTGATTCCACAGGTCCTTTTGAAGCTGGGCAAACAATGAAGAAGCGGCAAAACTCTATCAAGAAGGAGAGCAAATCGAGCGCAAGACTCAGGTTGGCCCTCTTGGTTCTCCTCTCATCTATTTTCATAAAAGGAATCAATAGTAGACTTTGATTGTTTGTTTCTAAGATAGCCACCCATCTTAGTGGGAATAGTAGCATCCGAGTGGACACTATTCTGTAT
>APFE031748309.1:0-17451 GCA_000404065.3 Pinus taeda
TTACGCTGTAAGGCGTTTCCATCTGAAATCAACTTCCCTCTCTGCGTATTTGGCATCTTTATAGGCCATAGGATTATATGTTAGAAGATTGCAAAGGTTTCAGCCGTTAGATTAGAAGCTGAAAGGTTAGATTAGAAGCTGAAAAGGTTTGCGCACTGGCCCATTCTCATTTTCCATTATTCGACCTTTAGCTTAACGATGATTCCAAGTGGAAAGTATGGCTTGCAATTGAGAACGCCTATTCAGCCCAAGAAGCCCACGAGACCGCCTTGTCCACCCCCTCCCGGTTTCCAAGATGACGAGGAAGATGATGTGAAGGGAGAAATCGCTCATCAGGCATCGAAGAAGAAATCCCGTAGCGATGTAAGTATATATTTCTCTGCAACTCTCCCCTCATATTTCACCTATTTCCAGCACATGTGAATGACGTCCGTCAATGTATTTGAAATGAAAAATGAAACCAATTTCATCAATTGGAATTTAAATTAACACAGTGTCATTTAATCCCGGGGCCTGATATGCACCTTCCAGGTTCGTGAGTATGAAGTTGCATACTTCCAGTTCCCACATCTGATGCCTCGGCCATTTGTGTGAAGCTAAATTATGCATGTTCGAGATTCAGAAACTCTAGTTGCATATCATACCCGGGTTTAAATTAATGTCCATCTTTGATCCACGCAATGCACCGTCTGGATGTATTGCATCACTTCACCCCTACCCAGGATTTTGAATGACCTTGTTTCTCTCGGCGCTCTGTTGAGCTCACCAGTGAACCAGTGCCACTTTGGCATCAATCAGGCAGATCAAGGATGCTTGGTGATTTGTTCTAGGTCTTAGTTTCCGGCTTGGCAAAAGAATAGCAAAAGGATTTCTTTAACATATAAAATTCTGGGCATTCGGTGGCCTTGAACACTCTGATGGATTATTGTATAATATAATTACTGTTAACAGTGTTCCCTCAGCTATATAGGCGTGGCCAGTTACAACTGGAAGGTTATTTGGTATGTTTATTTTAACTGAAATGTGTCTACGGTTGTTGAATGTTTAAATTGTTTTCCAGATTCAACCTAGTGCATATGAGCAATATAATTTTCTTTGAAGTTACGTTCTCTATTATAATATTCTGTTATATTGTGTGCGTCGGCGTTCTGCATTCAAAAATGTTTTCTTGGTGAGATTATAGACCATGGGACATTTTATCACGAGACATAAATTCTTCTTCATATTAATTATTTTTTTCTGAAAACGTATCAAGAAGGGAAAAAATATAAACGACAAAATCTCTTGAATCAAACGCATAAACAATGGCTTTTTGTGCAGAAAAAGGAAACTGTACCGAAACATCCTCCTATTTTTTTGCTTACCGCATGCTATTTCGCCCCGGCAATTCTTTGAGCCTAAAAAGCTCCTTTAAAGAGCTTAGTCTTTGTAACTTGAACGAATCCTTGTAGGGCGACTTGAGCCAGAGTGGATTTCTGTAAGAGGCTTCCCTGAGGCGAGGAGGGAGTGGTAGCTTTGACCGCCCAAGATCATTCTGGGAAGTTCAGGTTGCGACCACAACACAAACCTTGCGAAACTCTCATCCCAATCCAATCTTCCAGGGAGCAGCCTATATCAGAAACCCATAAAAGCCGATCATAAAAATAAAAGTAAATCGTCGATTAAAATTTAAAAATAAAAGTCAATCGTCAATTAAAATTTAAAAATAAAATCAATCCTCAATTAAAATTTAAAAATAAAAGTCAATCGTAGATTAAAATTTAAAAATAAAAGTCAACAACCCTTCCTCCATACATCTATCAGCGAATAAAGCAACCCAATCGATTTAAATCGAAGGCGAATGTGTCATTTCCTGTTCTAACCGAATGTGTCATTTCCTGTTCTAATCAAAGTTCAAAGATTGGATGGCATGACACGAAACTAGGGTTTATCAACATTTACGTGGATGTGAATTTTTTTTACTATAAATATAGCGTTTTACGACGTCACTTTGAACTAAAGTGACCTACTCCTCTTTGTTTCGCTCTTCATATAAAAATATGATAGATGTATAAAATCCTCATTCCAACTCTGTACTGATAAGTATATGGGATTCCTAATAATTTCACTCTGTCGAAATTTAATTAAACTATTTTAAAAAGCATATAATTGAGCCGATGGCATATTTCCCAGAATAATTCGACTACAAACCCGCTCCCCAAAAGAGGAATTGGAAGAGCATTGATAGAATTTGCAGCTATTTATAAGACACGCCACAATGATAGAGGCTAATGTGAGTGAGTAGATAACGTTTAACAGTAATCAGATTCTGTGGATATTGTTCAGCAAAGAATGAATGAAAGAAAGGCACTAAATGAGTTTTGAAATACATTAGATTAACAAAATTTTATATTAACAAACATCCAAATATTTAAGAGTTCGGCAGAGAATGAATGAAAGAAAGGCACTAAATGAGTTTTGAAATACATTAGATTAACAAAATTTTATATTAACAAATTTCCAAATATTTAAGAGCAAGGTATTAAATTAATTTTGCAATTAACTGCATATAGTAGAAATATCTTCATTAAATTAATGGATTTTTTTAATGATAGCAAACTGTTTCATTTAACCACACGGAATAGAGAGATCATAAATTAACGAGATGGGTTGCAGTATCTCCCTGATTGACTTAGTTATCGCATTGATCCTGGCAAAATAAAAAGTTTCAGAGAGTAGAAATATCATAAATTAATTTAATGGATTTTTATGATAGCAAATTGTTTGATTTAGCCACAGAATAGAAATATCTTAAATTAACGGATTTTCATGATAATAAACGGTGATGAGATGCATTGCAGATATTTCCCTGCTTGACATAGTTATCGCATTGATCCGAGCAAAATAAAAAGTCTCCTAACCATTTAAGTTATAGTTTCTTTCAAATTTATTAGCAAGGGTTAATGTCAAGGTCAGTGAATCTTTATTCACTGCATTCAATGATATTTTTGGGAAAATCAGGAAATTGTCAAGTAGCTTTTGAATTTAATAAATTGTAACATTAAATTGCCACCAAATTTTGCAAATTGAAGTGCAAGGAATCTAATTCATAACACAAAGTTGTAGTCTAAGAAAAACATTGCGTTTGTACAAATTTCATATCTGGAAAAATGGGTTTGAAGTTTGAACTTTGAAGTGAACTTTCCATTCTAAATTCGTGACCTCCTTTTGCCGATGAAATCATTGAGGTTCGGAATGGATCTCTGATTATTACACCATAAGGTGTTTCCATCTGAAAACAACTCCCCTCTCTGCCTACCTCCCATCTTTATAGGCCATAGGATTATATGTTAGACGATTGCAAAGGTTTTAGCCGTTAGATTAGAAGTTGAAAAGGTTTGCGCACTGGTTCATTCTCATTTTCCATTATTCGACCTTTAGCTTAACGATGTTTCCAAGTGGAAAGTATGGCCTGCAATTGAGAATGCCTATTCAGCCAAGAAGCCCACGAGACCGCCTTGTCCACCCCCTCTCGGTTTCCAAGATGATGAGGAAGATGATGTGGAGGGAGAAATTGCTCATCAGGCATCGAAGAAGAAATCCCACAGAGATGTAAGTATATATATCTCTGCAACTCTCCCCTCATATTTCACCCATTTCCATCACATTTGAATGATGTCCGTCAAGGTATTTGAAATGAAAAATGAATCCAATTTCATCAATTGGAATTTAAATTAACACAGTGTCATTTAATCCCGGGGCCTGATATGCACCTTCCAGGTTCGTAAGTATGAATTTGCATACTTCCAGTTCCCACATTTGATGCCTCCGCCATTTGTGTGAAGCTAAATTATGCATGTTCGAGATTCGGAAACTCGAGTTGCATATCATACCCGGGTTTAAATTAATGTCCATCTTTGATCCACACAATGCACCATCTGGATTTATTGCATCACTTCACCCCTACCCGGGATTTTGAATGACCTTGTTTCTCTCGGCGCTCTGTTGATCTCACCAGTGAACCAGTGCCACTTTGGCATCAATCAGGCAGATCAAGGATGATTTTGGCTTACCAAGTCTGTGTAGAACTGTTTTATTCCTTTGTTGGAAGTGCTTCAAGAAACATGTCAAGGGTTGCACCATGAAGAACGGACTCGTTTCAGCTTAGAAGTCAGGTTTTAGGGGTCTCTATTCCTCAAAAATTTCCCATGACTTGAACCTAACCTGATCCTTTTCTTGGACTCAGGCGGCGTGTACCTAGCTATAAATGAACCCTAGTGGACAACTTGTGGACAGCAGATGAAGAATGTGGCTGCAAGACAGTCGAATTGAAGGAGCCTTTACCACGCAGCCATACGGACATCTCTTCGCGGCGCTCAGTCCTATCTTCTGCAAACATGGAGACGAATTGCAACACGACAATGAGGCTCCTCTTCATATTTCCCTTAGCTAGACGTTGTTTAAGGAAAAGCTTCTTGCAATTTACTGGGTGTTTGAAATCATGGAATCGTTGTAGGGCGAGGCTTTCTCTCTATCAGACCCTCGTAAATAGTGCACCTTTCTCTAGCGGATAGCGGATAACCTTATTGAAAGTCAAGCTGGATCTTCATTTCATTTACAGGCAAGTTCTAACATCTACAGGCTAGGCATCTTTCGAACAAAAAAATCCTATAGTTTACACCAGAATGTTCGATTGCTTGTCAAATTAGAGTATGTCTTCTGTTTATAAAATTCCAATAATCGATAAGCCAAAAAGCTAACTAGCAAATCTAAATTTAGTAAGGAGCAGGCCTGGAATTTGCTTTTCATGCCGGTCACTTTAGGTTTTATGTAGATTCCCGAGTGTCAAACTTTTTTGTTGTTATACTCAAATTTTATATAATAATTGGGTGGTAGGCTTCAAAGTAGTCATCCTTAGAAGAAGAACGCACCATTATTAGTGGGAATTAGTTGACTTATTTACCCATTATTGTAGTATAGAACTCTACTCTTAATTGCCCATATTTCATTGAAAATGCCTCCTAATAACAGGCAATGTGAAATGACCATGTCTAATGTAATCATAACTAGACAACGCAAACTGCAGAGAAATAAAATGGTTGGAAATGATTTTCTCCTTTATGTAGTCGTATTATTTTTCTTTAGGATTTGCTATCAAGAGCAGTGATATACAAATTTCTTAACATTGCAAATACTTTCTGAACCATTATCTCAATCTAATAAATCTCTTGTTGACACCAACAATAAGTTGGGAAACTTCCGGAAAGTTTTCCCCTGCCCTTTGGCAGGAATGTGAAAGCCACTAAAATGTGAGAATGAATGATAAAGGAAAGGCTCAGCTTATTCTTGCTTCTTCATGCATTTGTCACTGCAGAATACGTTATGAAATTCACTTCTTATGCATCATCTGTGACTGAAACAATGACATCAAAGTCACTAGCAGTCATCTCTGCAATTTCATCCTTGTCACTGACAGATTTCAGTGCCAACATCAAGTGAACTCCATATTCTCCTTGCTAGTTTTGATATGATTTAGGCTAAAACAGAGTCAAGCATTTAAGTGGAAAATAAAAGTGGATTCATCATTGAGAGGAAGTAATTTACAAAAAATACATATCATTTTTCCTTGCAACAGTCTATATATTAACCAAGATTGTGATATTTAGGGGAACCCCGATAGGACTTGTAACAAATGTATCCCCCAGAAAAGATGAGTCCTATCATTGTGGAACTTTTAGATAAGATTCATGCACAAAGTTGAACAAGTTGGATAAACTTAAATCTATCTTAACCTTCATATGTTAATTGTCTTAAAATATCATAAAAGCATTGCGATCTCATTGTTTACACCTTCAATTTTTAATTCCTATACTTAATTTAGGGTTAAGCTACATTTATGCTGATGTTGAAAACTTCCAAAATTCATAGAGTTAAAAGTGATTGGTGAAAGCCATGTCAAAAGATCAGAACAATATTTCTTTCAAATATTCTCAGAAGATCAGAACAATATTTCTTTCAAATTTTCTCCAAACAAAGAAATGTATGGATCATTGTCCCAAAACTTGCTGGCAAATAGGAAGCAAAAACATAGATTAGCAGTTAACGTTTCTCCAAACAAATAAATGTATGGATCATTGTCCCAAAACTTGCTGGCAAATAGCAAGCGAAAACATCGATTACTAGTTAACTTTTCTCCAAACAAAGAAATGAATGGATCATTGTCCCAAAAATTGCTCGCAAATAGCAAGCAAAAATATCGATTACTAGTTACGCTGTAAGGCGTTTCCCTCTGAAATCAACTCCCCTCTCTGCCTACCTGTCATCTTTATACGCCATAGGATTATATGTTAGACGATTGCAAAGGTTTCAGCCATTAGATTAGAAGCTGAAACGATTTGTACACTGGTCTAATGGTTAGAAATTTGTTGCTGAATCTGTCTCTGAAAATTAGTTGTTGGAACGGTTTGCGCACTGGTCTAATGGTTACAAATTCGTTGTTGAATCCGTCTCAGATCTAGATTTCCAAAAGGTCTCAATTTAATTCGGAGCCGAATGACCACAGGTATTTTTCGAAATTTGTGCTTATCCATTGAATTTTTCTGAGCTGAAGACTCTAGGAGATTCCTTAAATGCCCTAATATGAACGCGTTTAAGTTCATATTATTTGGTGTTATAGATTTCAGACAGTTTCGTGAATTTTAGTTCAGAATTTATGTTCTCTAGTCTATAAAAGTAGAGCATAAGGTGTTTGATCATGGCCGACTACTGAACCTAAAATTGTTTAGGCAAACAAGCGTTTACTGTGCATAGAACTCCTCGCACAGGAACCTTTTTGCACATTTCGGTGAAATAGACTGTAAAACCAAAGGAAATGACAATCAAAGCCGAGTCTTCTCCGTTTTCTTCCAGAAACCCTCGCGTTAGCCGGTGCTATGAGCAGGACAACGCGTTCCCTACTTCTGCTCAGGAAAAGCCAATCGGCTTCTGAAAACACAGGAGAAAACTGATCCTTTTCATGCTCTGTACAAGGTCCCGGTTGGAGACACCCCCTTATGGTAGAGCCAAGCACCTTCAAGGGAACTATTTTGTTGAATGTTTCTTAGAACAAGCTATTTTATTCATACCTTATGTGTGGAAGATCAAATTAATCGAAATTTTGAGGATACAGCTCATGGAAAAGGATCCTACTGGCGCCATTCAAAATCGGTGCAACCAACTCTTTATCGAAATTAATCCATGTAGAACCCTGATAAAGTGGTGAGCAACATTCATCAGAAATGATTCAAATGATAATATTAAAAAGATTTCAGAATGTAGTTAATTCTTTACAAATTCCCACTTACCAGCAGCTGGTGAGTTATGAGCATTCACTGAATATACATCATACAAATGATAATGTAAGGATTCAAGAAGATTTCAGAATGTACATTTTCATAGTTTATATGTACTATTTTTTTTTCAAACTGTGCAATAAGTTTTTGTCTAATCTGCCAGGTAACCACATTACATGTGAATCTTGTTAGCATTGAACAGTCGAGAATAATACACAATAGTGTTATAGTGTTGGAATTCTCAGCGATTCTACTGTGTTAATGACTAAGTGTTTATTACAAACATTGCAATTTTTCAACAAAATGTCAAGAATGTTAGTGTAGTAATGGTGTTTTCACATCCACTACTTCATAAGCAGTTCTACTATGTTAATGACTAAGTGTTTATTACAAAAATTGCAAATTTTCAACAAAATGTCAAGAATGTTAGTGTAGTAAAGGTGTTTTCACATCCACTACTTCAGAAGTAGGAGGTGGGTACTGATTTTCTGCTCCTTCTGTTGCTATGGCTATATCTGCTTCTTCGTCAGAAGATATTTTGATCTGGGTAGCATCGTCTTGGCTTTTGCCCCACAAAAAAAGGTAGATACCAATGAATATAAGAGTCACGCCCATCAAACTATTCCAGTGTAGGAAAATCAAGCATTTCGGTTAATTAATTTTGTAAATATGTAGGCAGAATGACAGACACCTTCCCAGACGTAGCGTGTCTCCCAGAACTATAGATGATAAAATTGTTGCCCACACGGTAGACAGTGGGCTAAATACTGTAACGAATACTGGCCCTCGTTTCTGCAAACACCATAACTATAATGGAAATGCCATTGCATTGAATATGATTCCCTGCCAAATTGAATTGATCTTCCACAAATCAGCTTAACCACTTAACAAAAATTTAAGTTATTCATGGTTGGGAAAATTGAGGAAGAACACCATTCATGTATGTAGACTTACTGCAATGACCACAGTCAAAATCCCAGCCCTATCCAGTGTCCGTGATGTTGGAAAATGATGCCTCTGTCAAGAATGGTTATCAAGAGAGAATTTTGGATGGAGCCTAGAATGGCAGTAATTGATGTAAGGGATAGTGTGGCTGGAAACTTCTTCAATGTCTCAACTTGCACATGAAATTATAATCATACATTTGATTGGGTGGGGAGCCCTGAAACTTCTAAATACAGAAAATGGTTATAATTAGGTATCAATTTAATATGCAAGGTGGTAGGGAGACCTGCAATATCATGGTAGTGGATAACATTATCACTGCTGAGATAAGGTAAATACACCCTCTAATATGGTTGCATGAATATCCCTCGTGTAGAATGGTTTCCACTAGGTGTATTATATTAGTGTTGGAAACTGATGTTGATTGTCCCTACAGAGGCCAGAGTTGGGCTAGAGTAGGACCTTGAAGGAAACTCATAGCCATTGCTCCACCCACACAAATTATAGTTCCCAGAATTTTGGCTCTGTTGCGAATACACATAACATCTACTTTCTCCATCCTACACATTTGACACTCACATTAGATTTTGGTCATAATAAATCTAAATGATGTAATCAACTCCAAATGGAAGCATCAAATATTTTAGCTTTTATGGCCGGACTCTTGAGATACAATTGTGAGTGAGATTGCCATCTTCAGTTGTTTGAAATATATTATTGATTCCATAAATGGATTGAACACTTGAGACAATCTTGGAACACCTGCATTATGCAGGTTACACAACTCAAATATGTAATTGTAACAAATATCTACCGAATTTTGAGAAAAATTGACCAAAACTTAGAAGAATCAGACTATAGGAACAGGGGAAAATTTCTCAAACTGTGTGCCTACAGTGTTTGAAAAACTATTTGCTGATATTTTTTGGGCATTTAACATCAAATGTCCCGATTTTTGGACGGAAGAGCGTATGAATCTCCATGCAACATCGGCTTTACAATCAGGGCTACCTTTGTCTAGGAGCTGCAACTAAGAATTGTCTGTTCTATCAAAGTCCTCGAGGACTTGCATCTGGCTTCTTATATGCGTAAACAACAATGCCAACACGGAGAATGTGCTACCCAGATTTAAATTTGGGTCATCACTTCTCCAACCGCTTAAACTTGCTGCTAGACCACATTCTGATGCTCAACTTGTTTGCAATTTTGCTAGGTTGCAGCATTGAGAATGTCCTATGTGATTGATAAGTAAGGTTGATATTTGCGTCTTGCAACAGTTTTACTCATAGTTAAGAGGGAATCTCATATATGTCTGTTCTATAACACTGTTAGCTTTTCTCACACTTATTTGTTTTTAGATTGGAGAATTCTTAGAAATTCCTTTGAGACATTGGTCAACAGTGGAGATTAATATGATTCTTTCTTTGTTGTGCCGACTTGGACACTGAGCAAACCAGCCAAATACTGTTTCCTTTACCTCTTGATCACTCACTCAGAAACATTCCTTTTGTAGTTGACACATTGATGTGCAGGTGTTAAGGAATTGCACTGTGGTTGTAATCCTCTATTTGGATGTGGGGGTTGTTTAAGGAGAGGGCTGAGATTGTGTCAAATAAAAACCATTATGTGAAGCCTTTTCAGGCTACTACATCAATCCCTTCTTTTTCAATCATTTTTCTACTGTTTGGATTGGCTTATATTAATTCTAAATTCAGAACCTTTTACCTGTGGATATCCCTTTTTTTCAATCCTCTTTCTACTGATTGGATTGGCTTATATTACTCCTGAATTCAGAACCTTTTACCTATGGATATGGATCCATAACATCAAAATAAGGTGTTTGTCATCACTAGAACCCCATTTTATTTTTTCCTATACATGTAGATGTAATGATGCAGCACCACCGAGGGGATTGGAACTCAGAACCTTTTACACATGGATACGGATCCTTAACCAAAACACCAAACCAAGGAGGTGTTTGACAAGTAACCCATGTCATTGGAACATTATTTCTTTTTTCTTGTATATGAAGGTGTAGCAATGCAGGAACACATAGGGTTTTTCTTGAACTTTTAATTGCTCTGACTTCGTGAAAGTTTAGCAATGCAACATCACAGGGTCTTTTTTTTCCTTCTAACTGTTTTTTCTAATGGAGGCAGATTGTTTCTTGAACTTTTAATTGCTTTGACTTTTTTTAGTATGTATGGACCATGAGACAGGTAAAAATGGACCATTTGACATATTTCCAATGTTTTTGAATCATGTTATGTTTGCACATTGTCCATACATCTGGGGACCACTTTCGGAGAATTGGGAAGGATCCTAAAGTGTGGATGTACTTTTCCCACTTTCAGAGACTAACCAGGAAGGATCCTAAAGTGTGGAAGTGTTTTTCCCATTCTGAGAAACTTTTGTCTTCCACTTTACAGTATTGATTGTGAAGGAGGTGTTATTGTACTATGTTGGAATTTTATTGTTTGAGAAAGTTTGAATGCAATCTCATGCCTTTCCTATTTGTAATGTTTTGGTGAAACAGTTTATGCAAAGGTCACGCCAAAAGAAAGAATCGGTGAAGAAAGAAGAAGAAGAAGCGACTTCCTCAAAGAGTGGAAGTCCCTTCTTTTTCAATCCTCTTTCTACTGATTGGATTGGCTTATATTACTCCTGAATTCAAAACCTTTTACCTGTGGATATGGATCCATAACATCAAACTAAGGTGTTTGACATCACTATAACCCCATTTTCTTTTTTCCTGTACATGTAGATGTAATGATGCAACACCACTGAGGGGATTGGAACTCAGAACTTTTTACCCATGGATACGAATCCTTAACCAAAACACCAAACCAAGGAGGTGTTTGACAAGTAACCCATGTCATTGGAACATTATTTATTTTTTCCTGTATATGAAGGTGTAGTAATGCAGGAACACAGAGGGTTTTTCTTGAACTTTTAATTTCTCTGACTTCGTGAAAGTGTAACAATGCAACATCATAGAGTTTTTTTTTTTTCCTTCTAACTGTTTTTTCTAATGGAGGCAGATTGTTTCTTGAACTTTTAATTGCTTTGAATTTTTTAGTATGTATAGACCATGAGATAGGTAAAGATGGACCATTTGACATATTTTCAATGTTTTTGAATCATGCTAAGTTTGCACATTGTCCATACATCTGGGGACCACTTTCAGAGAATTGGGAAGGATCCTAAAGTGTGGATGTCTTTTTCCCACTTTCAAAGACTAACCGGTAAGGATCCTAAAGTGTGGAAGTGTTTTTACCATTATGAGAAACTTCTGTCTTCCACCTTACAGTGTTGATTGTGAAGGAGGTGTTACTGTACTATGTTGGAATTTTACTGTTTGAGAAAGTTTGACTGCAATCTCATGCCTTTCCTATTCGTAATGTTTTGGTGAAACAATTTATCTAAAGGTCACACCAAAAAGAAGAATCAATGAAGAAAGAAGAAGAAGAAGCAACTTCCTCAAAGAGTGGAAATTGGAAATGGTAGATCTGCTTAAGCCTTACATACTATAGTTGTGTCACCCACTCATGTCACTTACCTGAAATTGTATAGCCTTTTCTTTTGCTTGCTAGATTATAATGGAATGTGAATTTCCTATTTCATATAGTAACTATTTAAATTTCTTATTTTCCCTATTCATATATACATTTATTTAATTAGAAATCACATGTTAGCGTTAGAATTCTATTGTAACTATTGGACAGAGAAATTAACCCCAAGATACATTGATTTTCCATTACTCAAACATTCATATATACAAGATTTCATGACCTTTGGTTTTGTCTTCCAAGGTGCTATGTCTCTTCCTATTCTAACTATTCAGATTTCCCTTATTTTAAATATTTACAAATTACCAAATTCTTAAGGATTAGGTGTCTATCAACCCCCCCTTTAATCGGAAGGGGTGTTCATAATGATTATGCAGAGAGATGAAGTACAACTTCCAATGGCTCAATTTGCTCTTTAAATCTAGTGGTTTTGGGGATGACCATAAACTGAAAGGCCATTAAATTATTAACTGCCAAAAACAAATAAATGAGGATGCTAGTACTAGATGACCAAGCTACTTGTTAACCTTACAATAAATTTGGCACCTCAAGATATTACCAATGACCTTGATATAAATGGCTACCATGTCTTCAATGTTCAGGACTAGAAACTCTCCAACTCTTATTTTGCACATAAATCAGTGTATTATATGATAAATGTGCACAGTGTATTATATGATAAATGATGGAGCCTATCATAAAAGGAAATTTGAATGAAAATAAAATTGTTGCGATGCCCTTGGCTACAGATGCCATGCTCATGACAGGTAGCTTGAGCCATTTCCCTAAATAAATGGTCGCCCAACCAAACCTAAAAGCCTCTAAACATGGAGATATTTGTTAACTGCTTCAAGATTAGCCAAAACTATGTCAACTATTCAAAGATTATTGGAGGCCATTAGAACAGCCGTCACCATTAATTCTTCAGAAGCCTACACCTGTCATCAAGATTCCTAGCAGTTTCAAATCTTGATATCCGTTGGTCAGAACTGGCAGAAATACATTGAATATATAACCTGATTTCAATAGGTAAAAGAACAAGACAACAGGACTTTCAAAATTCATACAATTTGATATAACGTGGACATAATTTTCCATTATAACCAAAAGAAAGAATATACAAATGAGGAATTTTGTTCTGATCTGATTTGCTTTTTACACAACAATAAAAATGGGTAAAAAAAAAAATTCTGACAGTAGTTAACACTATCTTACAAAGTTTAGTCAACTAATATAAAAGAGTGTTATTTTCTTACCCGCTCATACTCCTGTTTTTTTAGAGCCTTCAATGCTTCATAGGCTTCTTGCCGAACAGAATCTGCATCATTCCATTCATCTTGCAATTGCCTCAAATCAGAGTTCAAGGCACCAAATTTTTTCTCAATGGACTTGATTGCCTCATGAAATGCCCTCTCTTCCTGCCTTGCAACTCTCAACCTCTCTATCATTTGTTCTTTGTTGGACTACACAAAAGCCCATATGAAATATAAGCAGAGTAAGAAGAAGAAACAATTTTCAAAAGACTAAAGCAGATGTACTAGATGCTCAAAACAACAAAGAATACATAATTAAAAGACTTGCGAAGATATATAAGCATGTTACCTGCTTCATCTGTATGGCTGCTTTGATGAAGTCCCTGATTTGGGTTTTCTCATCCAAATGTAGTTGCGCAAGTCGAATTTGAGTTCTAATTTTTTTGTCCAAGTGCATTGGTATTTTCACTAAGCACGGGAGCTTCTTCTTAGTGACCTCTGCTTCAAGCTTTTGCTCATTCTCTGAAACAGGAGTAAATAGACCATTTGAACCAACAAGAACACCCGTAGATACCAAATCATAGGCACTAACAACAACACCCTCTTGCATGTCTGGTTGCACTGTGTGATTGTAGCCTCCAGAATTTTTATCTTCCACGTTAGAAGACCCACCACTGTTAGACAAATTGCAATCACTTGACTCTGGATCATATATTTCATCTTTCCCATGATGCACCTCGTCAACCTATTATCCATCCGTGTCTTCAGTGAGAATACCATTATCCCCATTATCAAAACACCCTGATTCAAGCTCATTGTCATCACTTAAATGAAAACAAGGTTCCAGCTCACTGTCCCCATTTGGCAAACAGTCCATTTCAATCTCATCATTCGGCCCCTTATTTGCAGGTTCAGATTGCTTCTCCTCATCCATTATATGGCCACATGCATCATCCTCATTTTCCAAGTTCTGGCATCTAGATTCACTATTCTGCTCTGGCTTGTTGTCCTCACTCACCACAGACTCTATTTCTTCAAGTTTACCATCTAACGTTGGAAATTCCATCTTCTGTTGCTCCACTGAAATGCTCTCAGATTCAAACTCACGTTTTTTATCAATTAAACACTGGAACTCAGAATGACAGGCTAGATTTTGTCCATTTGAATTGATCTCGGGGCTCAGCAGCCGGTTGTGATCCCTGCTCCAATTCGTTGTTCTCCAAAAAATCTCCACTTGACAAACACTGCACATACTTCTCATCATTCCCTGTCATTACCTCTAGTGAATTGATCTCCTGAACCTCCGCAACCAGAGGTGATCTCTGCTTTAATTTATTGCTTCCCACAAAATTCCTTTCAACTCCATCTTTATTAATGGAATAGGGTGATTCAGGATTGTCCCCCACAAGATCCCTTTCAATAATTTCTTTCCCGTTAACCAAAATGGGGGATTCAAGCTTGTCCTCCACAAGCTCTCTTTCAATACTTTCTTCCCCATTAACCAAACAGGGTGATTCAAGCTCATCCCCAACAAGATCTCTTTCAATCCTTTCTTCCCCATTAACCAAACAGGTTAATTCATGTTATTCCCTCACAAAATCCGCTTCAACCTCATCATCTCGATTAACCAAACATGCTAATTCAACCTCATTCCCCGTAAAATGATTTTCAAATTACATAAATAAGGATGGTTCAAATGGAAAGATCACATAGATTAAGGATTCTCTTTAAATTATGTAGGTAGTGTAAACGAAATTTATTAGATAAATTGGTTTCAAATATATGTTATGGAAATGAAATTTAAGAAACAAGGAAAATAAAACATCGTTACAGTGCAAATATCGCCTCTATGGATTCATCTATCAATACACAACCGTATTCTAAACACACAATTTCATAATTTTCCTCTTACCGCCAACCAATATAAATAATATTTATCCATTTCCCTATCAGACGTTGCAAAAAAAGCAGCTCACTATGATGATGTGATGCTTTTCACTTTTCATTTTGAACAATGAAATTCAACAACGCGTCTGCAAATATTGCACAGTGATTGATGGATACACTTCAGACTGAGGAAAAAAAAGATTTGGAGGCCCAATACTGCATTGAATCAAAACTTTTGATAACGAATAAAACAACTAATGTTAATTTAATTAATATTCCTTTGGTTACTATTTAGTGTCACAGTATATATATCATATCTGTGTGTTTGCTATTCACTTAAAATTCTAAGAAGGAGATTGTGAATCATAGCATAACAGATACTTCCAAGTGTTGTCAATGGCCATTACAGATGGTTACACAGTCCAGGTCTGTAATTTGTCTACCAAAGCAACAATTAAGGATGCTAAGAAGTTTTTCTCATACTGTGGCATAGTAAAGAACGTAAAATTAGAGAGGTGGGTGTTGGATTTCTTGACTGAGTTTTATGTAAAAGTGTTGATTTCCAATTTTTCAATATCTTTTGAGCATAATAGTTGTCAACTTGTGTATTATCAGAGTTGCAGAGAAGTGTTCTATTAAGAATATGTTGAGAAATAGAGTGCAGTCACAATATTATTTTTGTGTTGCAATATCTATTGAGCATAATAGTTGTCAACTTGTGTTTTATCAAAGCTGCAGAGAAGTGTTCTATTAAGAATTGGTTGAGAAATAGAGTGCAGTCAAAATATTATTTTTGAGTTATCAAAATTAGAGAAGTGATTCATGGAAAACTTGTTGGATGTAGTAAGCCTTGACATCAATGACTCAGGGAATATCAAGCCACGCAATAGCCCTGGTGTGTATTTTTCCTGATAAAACTGGATAACACTAGAGGCTTTGCATTGATATACATACTTAAGGTCTGTGTAACAGCAGACCTTAACCGGCCAAAACCAGTGCCTGATTATATTTTTCGGTGGTGATAGGACGGGGCAGTGGACACAAGTTGCTTTAGTGACTATCAAGGAGCCCCATGCTTTAGAAGTTGCTATCCTTCTTAGTGTAAGCATGGTTTTCTTAGTTTATCAGTGTTTGCAATTGTAAGGTTTAAAGGGTAAATTCTCTGCTTTGATTTTGTTACAAGCGAATTTGGGTTGGGATTTGAATTTGCTATAAAGAGATGGAATTCAAGATGTAACTTTACTCATAGTCACATTTAGATTGACATGGCATTCTAAATAAAGTTTTGGTTTTCTGGTAAAAACACAAAAAGTGAAAAAAAATTGTAGGTTTCTGATGTTTTTGGCGTTTTTTGAACCAGGGAGCAATAATCCTAAATCAGGAGGTGTATATAGTGCCATGGGGAGGATCATAGGAGGCAGTTAATCAGTAGGAAAAGCAAATGATAAAATTTCATGAAAAAGGCAATGCATTAGGAGTATTTTCATTTACTTATTTTTACTCTTTTATATTTTTTGTTTATTTTTATATGTGGAGGAACAATGTTGAAATAAATTTAAGAAGAAATTTGTTTCCTCAAAATAGCGTTAATACTGCACTTAGATCTAGACCTTGCTTACCCTACCATAGTCGTTCTTATATCAAATCAATTTTATGGTCTCTGTATATGTGTTTAAATATCTGATCTTTCAATTTTCTTTTGATGTCTTTGATAAATGAATACAATTCATGGGTAAACGACAATACTTTTTTCCTGTTGTATAGTTCCAAGATCAAGATTGGATCATGTAGATTACCTCAAAGGCCATTTTGGTCAAGGATATTGAGAGTAACCTAGAATAAGATTTTAGTTGTGAAAGGAAAGGAAAATAATGAAAAACAAATTTCATTTATTTTGACTGTTTTGTAAGAAAAAGTCTTAAATGTAATCTTGCTTTACAAATTGTCTATAAATAACTATTTGCAAAGAAGGAAGATCCTACCCTTTAAATTCTACTTAACTATTTGCAAAGAAGGAAGATCCTACCCTTCAAATTCTACTTATTCCTGTAGTTTTGTAGAATAGAAGTAGCTCAAAAAGGCCACCTACCTTACCAATGGAGAAAAGCAAAATTTAGATATTACATCAAAATTTAGAAAGTCATACTTCTTAGACTGAAAAATGATTTTTTCAATTAGTCTATGATATTCTGAGGATATTAACATTGTTGTTATTGGACAGTTTGAAGTCCTTGATAAGAAACTGAGTTTTTTTGTTCCATTTTGTTGACCAGGCAGTGAAAGTGGTTACGACAATGCTATCAAAAGGTTATACCTTAGGAAAATATACTTAAATAAAAGCCAAAGAGTTAGACGAGAAGTATCAAGTGATGGACACTGCTGCAGAAATACCATTTTATACTTTAATGTTTATTATTTTTGTTTTATTTTGTTCCATTTTGTTGACCAGGCAGTAAAAGTGGTTACAACAATGCTATCAAAAGGTTA
>APFE031748312.1:0-20729 GCA_000404065.3 Pinus taeda
TTAGATAATTACAAACTCTTCCATAATGCAACCTCTAAACATTATTACTATTAAAAAACAATGACACTTGATATTTCTTAAGTGACTAACTCTAAAATTAAATAAAACATAGTGCATTGTGATCTTTAAAACACAATAATTTCTAGAAACTATGACCCCTAGTACACATGACCATCATGACATTATAATTCTTGAAATTTTACAACACACAACAATTTAATCTCTAACACATTAACTATAAAATTAAAACTATAGATTTTATGTACTTAAACTCGTATAACATAGTCATAAAGTTGAATGAAGTGTAACTCCAAATTTGATCCCATAAAAAAGGAATATAAAAAGTATTGTGTATTTTGGAGATTATATTTTAATTGTCGATATTGACCATAAAGTCACATTTCATGAGCCAACATATAGTAATGGCTTTGATTATTGATACTGACCCAAAACGCACTTTTCGTGAGCCAACATATGGTAATGGTCTTGAGGAGATTCTACAATCATTTTGTATATTTTGTAGATCTGTTTAGGTGTTAATGTTCATGTCTAAAGTTCATTTAAACTATTGTTCCTTCCATCAATTAATATTAATCAAGTATAGGTATGTCTTTTTTCTACATTTAGTTATATCTAGTTCAAAACTATAAAATTTTTAAATTTTTAAATTGTGTATTTATATATGGTTTTTTCCTATTTGCACTATTCAATGCAATATGAATAATAAATATTCTTTATTTGTTTCCTATTTATTCATGTTTATATTATTGTGTTAAATATATGTATTGTTAAATTAAACTTTTGATATCTCAATTTGTTTTTCTTATTTCTAATTTTTTCCTAACGAGAGCGAGTCATTTTTCATGAATAGGGAGAGCCTCTTAACATTAAACTCAATATTTTACAATAAATTGGCTAAATGATCATGACAGGAAAAATATACAACTAGGAAAAACATATTGGTGACATGCTAAATATGAACTGGTATAAATTTGAAAATTTTAATAAGTCCATTTTGTTCCCCTCTTTACTAATTTGGCTAGACATGAAACAAACTTCACTAGTTAGTCATCCATAAATCTTTAAAAATGTTTCCTACCTCAACAGATACAAAAATTGTTTCCGCCCTCATTGTACATTCAATTCTCCCTACAAATAATTGAAGTTTGGTATGTTGACCCTTTAGATGTACATAAACAAGAGATTTTGTATCAGCCGACAATTGACCAAATATGTGTGTATATGATGAGTTAATAATCTAACATAATATTCCAAATTCCACCACAAGCTCTAGAAAAACAAGGGGATATACGGTTACTCCTTCTGGATGTTGAACAAGAAGAAGAAAGGGAAGGATAATTATACACAACTATTTAAATTTGACCTCTTAGTACCTGTGACATACTCTCATAACAATATTGCAAGAAAAGGCTCACAGGAGTTGGAAAAGAATAGGGACATAAACATATACAATAAATGTGAATCAAACATTTCTAGGTATTAAATTAGAACACCCACAAGGAAAATAGAATCTACACTCAATTACATGATTTTTTTTTGAGGATACCCTATAAAGGGTAGAAAAAAAGGAGGCCTAGAAAATTAGAACAATTTCTAGAATAATCTATTGGGCGTGACATCTTGTTGTTTCTTGGACATGGAAAATATGTATTCATTGAAAAATAAACAACTGACTCTAGACAAACCCAACATAGAAAGAAGCTCATCATAGGCACAGGAACAAGGATAGTCGACTGAACCCAAGAGGAGAAGAAAATTGAATATCGACTTGACTTGTGATTCACCCCATGTTACTACAATAACAATTATAGAAGAAAATGATGGTCAAGATAAAACCCGATATAAGCAGTCTGATACTAACGAAGCTTCATCCAAGCATTCTAGGTTTGATTACATATTAAGTTGGATAGTAACAATATTATGCTATAAAGAGAACAACACAAAATGGATATTTGGTTGGAATGCTATAACTAGGAAATAGAACAACATAGTATAAACATTCCAATAAGGAGTAATGATCAAACTTTTGCACTCCAACAATTATTACATAAGTCGGTCAACCAAAAATTATATATGCCTATAATTATGCTAATCACCATAGTTATAAGTTAATTATTAGGTTGATGGAAGATATCTCAACACCATGGAATATGTTGGAACATTCTAGTAATATTTACATATTTCATAGCTAACTAACATTTTTTTGTTGTGTTTGAAATATGCATTCAATTTCTTTTAATTTATAAATCACCACAACATAATTTGTAATAAAGTTATAATTTAGTTAATTTCTACTATTTTTTTAATATATTAAATGTGATAAGGAATAATGGGTTACCCCATTTTGAATGGTACATGATGATAGTAAGAAAGATCTTTCCATAGTTTATAATTAATTATAGATTGATCATAGGTATTAAAACCCCATCGAATATGTTTGGAATATCATCTAATATTGACATAGTCATGATAATATTTGTGTCCAATTTAAGGTATACTCTAGCTAAATTAAAATATATCAAATTAAATTAATTTTAAGAAAATGGCAATATCAACACATCATACTGGGAAATGTGGTATTCTAAAACCATGGTAATAAGAAAGAAATGTTCCCAGTTAAAGGATGTCCATAATAATAGTAGGGTGAATCTAACAATGGATAAACATAAACTTTTTATATACTATATAACTCCAATAATAATTATAATAATAAAGATATAGTTGTTTAAATTAACTTCTATGAATTTTTTAATTTGGTAATGAAAATATATATAAGGGGTTAGGGTTTTGATCTTATATATACAATTCATGGCTATAGAAATTTTCAAGGCATTTAATTATAGTTCACAATGGTTATAAAAACAAATAAAAATTATACATTCAATATTTTTAATTATATATGTACAATGACTAATTCCTTAGTTCTCCTTGTGATCAAAAGAAGCGATGAAGGTGAAATAAACTTGGACATGCATAAAAAACTGTAATGAAATAAAATAAGAAACTATTGTTTCTTTCACTAAATTGTAATATAATTACATTTATGCATCCTAAATTGTCTTTCATCATTTCATAGAAAAAATATCATGAAATGTGAGGATTTCATCAGTACTATGTCAAAAAGGCTCACAACATGAAAACATTAAATGACCCACAACTTTATTCCTTGTTAGTTATTACTCATATGTCTTTTTCATTCAACAATGTCTCATGTTATTCTTTTCTTTTACTCACTTAATTCTTTTATATATTTTCCACAACTGCACCCTTTTTTTCTTTCTTCTAGAAGGGTTCTATCTAGTAGCAAAAATTTAAAGGATGGAAATTTGTTTTAAAGGTTGTAAACCTTGTACATTAGTACTCCCTAATATGCATAATGTAAAATTTTTAATGATATTTTCATAAAAATATTGAGAGTTTTTATGTTTTTTAAGTTAAAAATAATTTTGAAGTATATAACATTGACATAAATTTTAAAAAATGTCAAAATTGACAACTATTTTTAAATATTTTTTATTTTGAAAACCATTGAATATTAACCACTTCTAATATAACCCAAAAAAAATGTATCTACTACGTGGAAAATTATCGGTCTTATTTACATTGGAAAATTGTTTATTCTACCAAGAGCTCATAGACTATCCATGAATATTATCTCATTTTTCATTCTACTTAGTCATGATAAACAAAAAAAAAAATGGTATATGAAAGTCAAACAATATTTTCAATAAAGAAATCCAGGCAACTAAGAGATAAATTTTCCTTCTCTATCCCTATAACCACAAATAAAATTTGGTTCCAATACCATGTTTGAAGGTAAATTAAAAAAAAAATGCTTGACAATCTACAAAATTCCAAAAGATATGATGTTCTTGGAAACTAATTCACATATATTTTACTAAAAAATCCTTCTCCTTGAGGCTATTTCAAACACCATGAAAATTAAAATTGGTACCATGGATTAATGCATACTAAGATATCCATTTTTATTATGTTTGAATTTTCCATCATGCATAGCCTAAGTGGTAAATCTATAACCATTTCATGTATCACAAAAATTTTGTGAAAACTAATTTCAGAATATTTTACCAAAAAATCGACTCTTTGGACTATTTCAAACAACTAAAAATTAAAAAAACGTAGCATAGGATAATACATACTAAGGTGGATTTTTTTATTACTTGTTTCTTGTTTTGAATTTCCCATCAAGCATAACTAAAGGGTTAAAGATGTAATCATTTATTTTATTTAAAAAAAAAAATATTTTGTTCATGTTTTGAAGAAAGGGCATAAACTTGTAAGGAAAACAACTCAAAAATTAAAAACAACGTAAGAGAAGAAAAGAAATGATGCACCTAAGATGAATACTAAGAACTAATTGTTAAGACAACACAAATACCTTGTAATTAAAAGTAGTTGTGACAAATTCAAATAGATTCTCTTCAACTCACTCCCAAATTGGATGGTGAAATGATTGAAGAAAAAATGCAAATGATATACCAATTATGATAGTCTTGTTTTCACAGAATGAGATAACATTTTATCATTATGCTTCAATGCAACACATTAACTATTGAAAATGACAACATAATACAATTCCACAAGAATGATTTCCATGGAAGGGAAATATGTATTCGTGGAATAGAATTTTTTGCTACAAGCAATCAACCACCAAAGATAAAAGTTGAACTAGCTTATATCATTATCTAGGAACTTGTGTGAAATTATTGGACATTATACTCTATCTACATAGTAGAAGGTTTGAAATTATTTGTCATTTATCATGCGTAAGTCTTGTACAGTATCGACCTAATAGCATTGCATGCAATGCTATTTGTTACCATGATTTTCTATAAGTGAAATCATTAATTACTGAAAGATGTTTCCTTGGGCTAATAATGTAAATTTTTGCTTGTCTTCATTCAAAATTGAAAAAGCCAACTAGCACTTTGAATGAATGAATCCCCTAAAAATGGGGAAAATACTAACAAACATGACATTTTCACCACCATCCAGCATGTTCATGCATACATAGGACTTCCCATTACCAAAATCATATCTTGACCACCATATATACTGAAACAAACAATCTCCTTATAACGAACCCACTTGTTTCCTTAACATCAACTCCTAGAGCCTTATCATAGTAGTTTTCATGAATGTTAAATAGATAAATGCAAGCAAGCTAAATCAATTGGATTTTAACTTAAGGACTTATAATGTTGACCATGAAATACATACTTTGAGAAAACTATTAAGCACACACCTGAGATCAAATCAAAATGTTTGTAGGGAAAGAAATCACAAATTTCAAGAAGCCATATCAGATTGGGACATTGAGGATAGTAGCCATGCAAAAAGAGGAAAGAATTGAAATCTTAGATATTAAAAATGTGTTCAAGTCTTCTTTAGTGTGCAAATACTGTTAGGAAATAAAGCAAAAGAAAGTGTTTTTCATTGGGTTAACTAAAAAAATGGAAGAGTAATTATAGTTGAGAACTATGAATACTAAATAGTAATTGATAGAAAATATATAGACTTGTAGTTGACAGAAATTGATTAAAATATTTTCCTACCATCCGAGTGCCTCCTATTACACTAAATCTACATTAGGGTTCATAAACAATATTCAATTACATTTATAAAATAACTTAGGAAGTTTCTTTCCTAGATAAGTAAAACTGACAACAATGCTATTTCAATAATAGATAGAAAACATTTATGGAAGACACATAGGGGAAAAAAGCCTCCAAATAATTACAACAACTAGATAACTTCATATGATGAGTATATAGGTGGAGATAAAATCAAAGCACAATAATTGATTCACGTGACAAAATTTTGGCACTTATACCCTACTGACTATTTAAAACAAGTATAAAACAAAAATGGAAAGAATATGAACCAACTTCTATATCACATGAAATAATAATATGAGTATCATTCTCTAGAAGATCTTTGCTTCTACTATTTGTGACAATGGTTCCAACCTCATTAAATGTACTTTTTACACCATTGTTAAGGCCAATAATCTTTCCCTTACTTATAGGAGTTGCCCATACTTGTCAAGAAAGCTCAACGGATGATTATACTTCTCTGGAACATATTTTCTTCCATTATTTGTGACAATGGTGCCAACCTCATTAATGTAGTTTTTACACCATTGTTAAGGCCAATAATCTTCCCTCACTTATAGGAGTTGCCCTTGCTTATCAAGAGAGATCAACCTGTATGGTTATGGAGAAATTACATCCTTATCTTAAATGTGTTCCTTATCATTGTCAATTATTTCTAACTCTCAGGTTGAAGTGATTGAGAAAAAATTGCATACCAGCACATAAAAAAAGATCTCATGGGAGAGTCAATTCCTTTAGGATAAACATGTAAAAGTGTATGTCAAGGTTTCTTATCCCAACAAAGGTCAACCTTTGCTAATCAAGAGGAATTGCTTCCTTATGTTGAATTTTAGCTTTCACATCAGAGCTCATTAACATCTCCATAAAGACCTACATATTACTTTGGAGATGAAGGAAAAGCAAATGGGTACGTTCTAGAGTACCGATTAGATTTAATTATGGGTTTTGAGATCTTCATGATTTTTTTTAGTCTTGGTAATGTGAAATATATCATGACGTAAGTGTTTTATTTACTAGCCATTTGGTTTATATGGCTACACTAATTCCTATCAAGATTGAATACCTTGCCCTCGAATACCTTGCCCTCTATTGAGATCGAAGACCTTGCCCTTCATTGTAAAGATTCATTTCCTTTTTTTAAAGTATAATTCCTATCAAGATAGAAGACCTTGCCCTTCATTGTAAAGATTGGTTGCTGCTTTCAAAAGTGTAACTCCTATCAAGATGGAAGACCTCGCCCTTCATTGTGAATATTTGTTATTTTTAAAACTTTTGAAACCCGGATTTACAAATTTGTCAAGATGCTTTGCAATTTAAAAAAGAAAAGAAAAAAAAATAATATTAATATCCAATAAATTTCATATAACTATTAGATAAAATTAAAAATAAATAACATAATATGGTATGTCTAGCCAATGCTCCAATCATAAAGCCTTTCAACACAGTGTTTCCAATATCCTTGAAAATAAATAAAACGTCAAAATCGGAATTGAATTCACAATACTTAATTATGTGAATAAATAAAAAATGGTAAAACCATGAATTGAAGCCCTATTTGTAAGATGTGCGTTTGGAAGGGTACAAAAAAAAAAGCAATCATTAATGAAAATAACAACCAAAAAAAACAAAAACAACCTCTACAAAAAAGAATCCACTCAACAACTCATTTTCAAAAAGGCGCAGATTCCATTGAAATTTAAAAAAAAACACGAACTCTAAAATTGAAGATGGAAAAGGTATATTATCTGCGATTCCAGAGGAAGTATAGGTGGTAAAACTCTTGTAGCCGTTGAATGGTGCTGCGAATCCCTATATATACATATATTAAGTCTTATTATTTTTCCAGCATATTCCTCCTCCTCTGTCCATATCACGTCTGGTTATGCTTGTGTGTTTGGCTGTCTATGTGGTTTGAGATTGGGTCTGTCAGGTTTAGTTCATGTTTGAGTCAGTCATGGTTGTGTGGGATAGAGGAGGAGGCTGAGGCCGGCAAAAGAAGGGCAGTCTAGCACAAGGCAGGTGAGCTGCTTAACAGTTTTTTGGGTTATCTCGGCAGGGTAGGGAACTTGAGTATCTTAACAGTTTTTTGGGTTCATAGAGATCAATTATTTCTTAGGAATGGTATGGATCAAATTCTATTTAATTTCACTTCAATGATTTTGTTCATTGGTGCGCTCAGTTGTGACAACTAATTCCATTTCATAACCTTGTATTTTCGTTTGTTCAGGGAAATGAATGAAAATAAGGAAATAGTTGATTGACGTTGCTACTATTCAAAACCTACCTGGTAGATCCCAATTATCTGGCTGAAGAGATGAAATCAAATCCCAATTCGAGGTATGTAGATATGGCCCTATATGTGTATGTCTCCTTTGAATTAGTTTAAGGCTTTGCTTCCACCTCAAAAATTTCTAATAAATTTAATTTTTTCTTCAATCTTCCACCTCGATAATTTCTATTACATTTTATTTTTCCTTCATCTCTTTAATCGGTCTCTGGCTCTAGCTTCACAAATTGACCTCATCCCTTACGAATTCAAGCATCACTGGATTTTTGAATCACTTCCCATAGCTCTGTGTTTGTGTTTAATCTGCTGCGTATTAGCTAGTTTAACTTCAATCGGTCTATGGCTGTAGTTTCAAGAATTTATCCCATCCCCTGCGAATTCAAGCATCAGTGCATTTTTGAATCACTTCCAATTCTTGTTTAATTTAGTTTGTGGTTCTCCGGTATAACCTCTTCTTTATTAGTTTAACCCATGCTTTCTTTTGGACATAACTTGGTTTCTGTGAATTGGTCCTCCTGTATAACCTCATCTTTATTAGTTTAACCCATGCTTTCTTTTGGACATAACTTGGTTTCTGTGTATTGTGTTATTTGTTCGTTTAACCAGTGGGTCTTTTTCCATTTCGGGTATAACTCACATGGTATATTGTGTTGTGTATTGGTTCAATCTGATGTTTTTGGCTTTAACGCGTTGTGTATTGTGGCGTGTGCACGAGACATAGATTTAAGGCTCGGTTTTCTCAATAATTTGTTATACCCTTGTGTCTTGTACATGAGCTGGATTTAAGGCTTTGTTTTCTCTCCAAGAATTTTACCTTTGATGGGCTATATTTCCCACTCAATGGTTTTACCCTACCCTACCATTTCTATTACATTAATTTTTTCATTCACGGCTTCAATCCACACGTCTCTGGATTTAGCTTAACGTGTGGCTTCTTTCACTGTATTGTGCGCCGTATGTTATTTTAACCCGAAGTTTTTTATTATTGCTTGCTGTGCTGTGTATAAGTTTAATTCGTGTTATTTTTTATAATAACCTACTTTCTATTGTGTTATTTGATAATGTAATCCATGGTTTTTAACCCTTATATATTTTATAAGTAACTAATTAAAGGCCACCCTGAAGCAATGTTAACATGCCAATTAAACCCAAAATGCACCTGATTAAAACTTCAGTCTGCTTACAGTTACGCTATTTATTATATTTTCAAATTAATATATAATGTACGTTTTCAAATTAATAATAATACATACATACAGTGACTTGAGTTGCTCTTTATTATCTCTGACTTATACAACTTTTAAATTATTAATAATAATCCAACTTAGCTGTGTCAATGGGAGATTCTCTGTTATATATATAGCTTTCCTTCGCTTGCCTTCGCCTTCTTTGGGGATTCAACGCCCCATCAAGCCCGGTCCGGTCCAGTCCACAATTAGCTAGTCCGTCTACCATTTCTACTCATTTATTTCCCCCGGTATTAACGAGGCCCTGTGCCATTCATGCTGAGTTAAAGCCAAATACATTGTGTAAATGTGCTACTTCAATCCATGGTTTTGAACCCTTGTAATTTTTATATGTAACTAAATAAAAAACCCTACCCTGAAACAATACTAACATGTAAATTAAAGCCGCCAATGAATTTACTGGGCTCAACCTGCCCCAGCTTCGTTACCCTTTACTTGTCACCGGTTTATTAATTTTTCAAATTAATAATGCATACATTTTCAAAATATTAATACAACTCTCTCTTTTTTATCATTGGTTTATTCAACTTTAAAAAAAAATAATAATAATGCATCTCAGCTCAGCTCTTTCCCGTCAATTGGGAATTCTATGTTATATAGCTCTGTTTCGCTTCGCTTCAATCCTCCTCTATTAGTTAAAGCTTTCTTTGGAGAGTCAATTATGCCCCTCAATAATGCCCCTCTTACCATTTGTAATATTTTTTGTAGAGATAGTTAAAGTCAGATAAAATGAAATGAATTGGTTTTTACTTTTATTTTTCGTAGACTGGAATAACCTATTTAAAAATCAAATTTAATTATACCATTAATTACATATATAATCATGATTCCTAATATATATTTTTATTTAAATTATGTTTATTAGTCTTTGGAATATGGAAAAATTAAAGTAAAACTCTCCTCTCATATTTCATTAATAATTTCTTTTTAGGGCATTTTTTTCGTATATTGGCAGAGTTATTTCTAGAAACGACTTATACTTTTAGAAAAAGTGTGAAAAAAGTGTGAAGAAAAGTAAATTCATATTTCGTTTCATTATTTAAATGTGATAGAAAAGATCATTCTTTTTATATAAAAAGGAAATTGATAATTTTTGTTATATCTTATTAAAAATATAAGGTTTTCCTCTAATACTTGTATGGTACTACATGCAAAAAGAGTTTTTCCCAAAATAAATATTGATGTCGTTATATATATTTTTTTCTTTTCTCAAATATTGTAAGAGAAGTTATTTTTTATGGAAGGGGCTAAACTCCTTACAACTGCTCAAGGAGGATGGACTCCATTTTTCTTTGAGTAGTGTAGTTATTTTTTATTGTGTTGATTACTTTTCTTTAAACTCATATGTGTCACAACACATTTTTTTAAGATGCATTTACTTTACACCATTTATATTTGAAGAAGGCCATCTTACACTTCCATGATCATCTATTTATATTATAACACTTATTACAATTGCATTTAACCAAAAACACACTTTTAATTAAAAAATTTAAAATATTTTACCAAATACAAATTAGACAACCTTCCACAATGTACTGGACAACGCTAAATATCTCTTTAATTAACAAACCATTCATATTGGTGCTTTTTTGTTTGCTTTTTGTTTGGTATATATATGTTTGTGATTTTGAAAATGTTTTTGTATTTATGTTGATATTTTGAATTGAAATTGTACCATATTTCTTTGTTCATTTTCAATTGTGCGTGTGTGTGTGGGTCAGTGCAATTGTATGTTTGCCTGTTTGAAATCGAATATATATGTGAGTGGTTTTGACAATGATTATTTTCTTTTGTATTTCAACACAAAATTGTATATTGTGTGTTTGCTTATTTGGAGTTGTATTTTGTATTTTTATTTAATTCAAATTCCATATGTATGTGAATGGTTGTATGAATGTTTATTTATGAATATGTATATGTAATTTGAAATTGTATTCATGTGTTTGTTGTATTGAATTACGAATTTGAACGTATATACATAATGTAGAGATTAATTTGTATATTTTGTGATTGTTTATTTGAACTTGTACTCTATATGTTTCTTTATTTCAAATTACATATATATGTGTGTGAATGTTTATTTATGAATATTTGTATTGCATGTGGGTTGAAATTGCAAATGTGTGTTTGTTGACTGAATTGTGATTGTAATTAATTTCAAAACATAAATTTTAATTTGTATATAAGATGTATGTTTTACTTTGTATATTGTGTCTTTCTTTATTTGGAATTGTAAAATATGTTTTCTTCTATTTGAATTTGTATTTTGTGTCTGATATTTAAAAACTTAAAATTGTATATTTCCTTATTTAAATCTAAATTTTGTGTGTTGTTTGAAATTGTAAACATGTGTTTTTGTTGTATTGAATTATGAATTTGAATGTGTATGCGTAGTGCAGATTTTAATTTGGATATTGTGAGATTATTTTTTCCTAAAGTTGCATAAGCATATTTGAGTGTTTTCTTTTATTGAATTGAAATTGTATGATACTTAATTAGTTATCTGAAAGTGTATGTTGTGTGTTTAGTTGAATTCGTGTATTGTGTGTTTGTTTATTTGAACTTGTACTTTGTATATTGTGTGTTTGCCTATTTAATATTTGAGTATTTATTTTTGTGTTGACTCAAAATTGTCTAATTTGTGTTTCCTTATTTGGTATTGTAAAGTATGTGTTCTTCTATTTGAATTTGTATTTTGTGTCTAATATTTAAAAATTAAAAAAAAAAATGTTTATTTCCTTATTTAAATTTGAATTTTGTGTGTTGTTTGATGTTGCAATCATGTGTTTTTGTTGTATTAAATTATTAATTTGAGTGTGCATGCGTAATGCAGATTTTAATTTGTACATTGTGTTTTTATTTTTTCTTAAAGTTGCATAAGCATGTCTGAGTGTTTTCTTTTATTGACTTGAAACTGTCTAATGCGCAATTAGTTATTTGAAATTGTATGTTGTGCGTTAAGTTGAATTTGTATATTGAGTGTTTATTTATTTGAAATTGTACTCCATATCTCTTTTTATTTGAAATTGAATATATATGTGTGAGTGACTGTGTGGATATTTATTTATGAATATTTGTATTATATGTGGCTTGAAATTGCAATCATGTGTTTGTTGTATTGAATTGTGATTGTAATAATTTCACAACCTAAATTTGACTTTGTATATAAAATGTACGTTTTATTTTGTACAGTGTGTGTTTGTTTATTTAATATTTGAGTGTTAGTTTTTGTATTGACTTGAAATTGTCTGATGTGTGTTTCCTTATTTGGAATTGTAAAATATGTGTTTTCCTATTTGAATTTTTATTTTGTGTCTAATATTTAAAAATTCAAAATTATATATTTCCTCATTTAAATTTGAATTTTGTGCGTTGTTCGAAATTGTAATCATGTTTTTGTTGTCTTAAATATGAATTTGAAAGTGTACTCATAATGTATATTTTAATTTATATATTGTGTGTTTGTTCGTTTGAACTTGCACTCTTTATGTTTCTTTATTTGAAATTGCACACACACACACACACAGATATATATATACATACAGACATACATGTGTGTGTGTTGATGTTAATTTACGAAAATGTGTATTGTATGTGTTTTGAAATTGCAATTGTGAGTTTGTTCTATTGAACTATGATTGTAATTAATTTCTCAACCTAAATTTGAGTTTGTATATAAAATGTATGTTTTACTTTGTATATTGTGTGTTTTCTTATTTAATATTTGAGTGTTTGTTTTTGTATTGACTTGACATTGTATGATGTGTGCTTCCTTATTTGGAATTGTAAAATATGTGTTTTTTGTTATTTATTTGAATTTGTATTTTGTGTTTAATATTTAAAAATTTAAAATTGTATATATTTCATCTAAATTTTAATTTTGTGTGTTGTTTGAAATTGCATATAAAAGTGAGAATGCTTTGTTAATGTATGTGCTTACATTTTATATTCCATTGCATTTGAAATTGCATATAAAAGTGGGAATTGTTTTGTCAATGTCTGCTGGTTAATGTATGTGTTTACATTTTATATTCCACTGCATTTGAAATTGCTCAAGTAGGTCTACTAACTATCTTGTCAATAAATGCTTGTGTTTTGTCAATAAATGATTAGATTAAGTCTCATAGTTTTATTGTATTATATTTAATGTTATTTATTATATGAATTTTACTTATAATTTAAGATTTGTACTTTTTCTGCTTGTTTTTAAAAAATGTATTTGGTTATTTTTTTATTTTATGCATATTTTTAACATTTTTTTTTTGTGCATTTTTTATTGAAGCATTAGAAATTTAATTCGAACATTTACAAAAAATCATAAGTAGAAATTATTTTCAATAAATATTAGTGCTACAACAATAATTATTTAACATATTAAATTAATAGAATTAAATCATCAGCACATGTTGATATATTAAAAACCCCATATAAACAATGTAATGTTTTCCTGGGCATATAAGATTCCACCTTCGTGTGGTTGACCCTATTTGTAGAGATTATAATCACGAACCAAATAGGAGCTCTTTTAATTGCTATCAAAACAACTTTTTAAATAGTATAGATCTTAGCCATTATAAAATATTAAATTTCAAACAAATAAAAATGAGTCATTCACTATATTAAGAAAATATTAATTCAATAAAACATTTTCATGAATAAATTGATGAAAGCTTATTTTAAGGAAAAAAGGTGGTGATCCCACCAGTGCTAGTAGCTTTACACCTGAAGAGAAATGTTACCAATCAATGCCTCATTTTAGTCCTCATCCCTAGCACTGCACGGTCTTCCAATTGAATTGGTATAAGTCATTTTAAGAGAAAAACATTATTCACTACATTTACTATTAATCACTTGATATAATGTGTTTACAGTGTTTCAACATACACAATTCAAACATACAATTATCACAATAAATTTAATGTATATACTATTAGTAGTTATTCTTCATATCTAATAAAATATATATACATATATATAACAAGAATGATGAAATTTTAATGTATAAGAAGATTTTGTCCAATGTAAAACATATCCTTTATAAATAATATGATTTATAAAATGTAAATCCACTACATTAAATTAGCTATTTGTTGCATGTTAAATTAATAATATAATAAAAATGAAAGACCTAATTATTCTTCATATGTCCAATAAAAAAAACAAAACAATGTCATTTTAGTGTATAATTGCATTTGATCCAGCCTAATTTGTAAAATAGCACATACACAATGTTTAATAAAGGAAATAAATAAAAATGAAAAACCTATATATTCTTCAAATGTCTAATGAAAAAAAAGACAAAAACAAAAAATCAGACTTTTTGTCGAGCATGAAATATCACACTCTAACAAATATAATTTTTAGAATGGTACATAAACCATATTCAATCGAGTTTTTCCCTCTTATTAAATTTACTATATAGTAAAAATGAAAGACAAATTGAAATAACAAAGCAATGTTTCAAGTGTCATAGAATTCTACTAATAGAATCCCATTACTGGGAAAATTGTTCTTCCATTCAAGTTTAGAGTTGACTCCATCTTAGGCTCTTCTTAGCTCATAAAAGAAAAATATAATTTGTTTTAATAATATAATTTAACATTCATATAGGTTTTTCTAAGTTTCTTCCAATAATTATGCAACATAATGTAGTATTTATCAAAGACATTGCATTTTGAACAACAATATCCAAAATACATATATGCATGGTGATAACACATTCAAATTACCCTTAACATGAAAATGACAATGATCTCAAATGAAAATGGCATACAAGATGACACTTCCAAAAGATTATTTTTCCCATTCTCATGAAAAAAAATATTTTTTTGGCCTTTTGGATGATTCTAAAACCATCTTAGGAGAGTTACATATTTGACTTGAAATCTTGTAGTTGTTGTACGATTTTTACCAAAATGGGAGATTTATAGATTGAACATGTTTAATTGTTAAGAACATGTGCTTCCTCATATGAGACCACATGTTTAAATATAGAGGGGGAGTTTGTACACCTTGAGAGATTTTAGGAATCAAATTGTGATGCAAAGGTAGTTCCTTTGTCACACAAATGAGGTGATATCATACATCAATTTGGTGTCTAGTCTTGACCATGACCTTCATATTAGATTATTGTTATTATTATTTATATGGCCACTACTAAATAGACATTGTCTCTAAATATTTGTTTCAAATGGTAATGACTTACCATTGAATATTGAATTTCCAACAAACTAAAATGAATCATTCACTACATTATTCTATAAAAAAATACTAATTCAATCGAACCTTTTCATGAATAAACTGACCAAATCTTCTTTTAAGAAAAATAGGTGGTGACCCCACCCCTTTTAGTATCTTTACACTTGAAGAGAAATCTTACCAATCAATGCCTTATTTTAATCCTCATCCCTAGCACTACATGGATTTCCAATTGAATTGGTATACGTCACTTTAAGAGAAAAACATTATTCACTACATTTACTATTAAGCACTTGATACAATGTGTTTGCAATCTTTCAAAATACACAATGAAAACACATAAGTATCATAATCAATTTCATGTAAACACTCATCTACGATATATATATAATATATATATAATATATATATTATATATTATATATATATATTATATATATATTATATATATATATTTTTTTTTTATATATATATATATAATCAAGAATTATGAGATTATAATGTCTAAGAACATTTTGTCGAATGTTAAAAATATCCTTTATAGGTATATAATTTATAAAATGGTACATCAATTATATTAAATTAACCATTTGTTTCATATTTAATTATAATATAATAAAAATTAAGCACTAAATTATTCTTCATGTGTCCAATTAAAAACAATAACAGAATTGTGCCATATTAATTTATAATGGAATTTTATCCAACATAATTTGTAAAATACTATATACACAATGTTAAATAAAACCAATATAATAGAAATGAAAGATATACTTATTCTTCACATGTCGAATGAAAAAAAGAATATGAAATTTTGTCCAACAAGAAATATGACACTCTAACAAATGTAGTTTGTAGAATGGTACATACACCATATTCAATTGAGTTTTTTCCCTCTTACTAAATTGGCTATATAATAAAACTGAAAGATGAATTGAAATAACAAAGCAATGTTTCCACATAAGTTGGTAGGGACATATAAGCTCTATCGATTTTAATGTCATACAATTCTGCTAATAGAATCCCATTAGTTGGAAAATTATTCTTCCGTTCAACTTTAGAGTTCACACCATCTTAGTCTCTTCCTAGCCTAATAGTTATCAAATATTTTACATTTTGAACAATATCCAAAACACATATATGCATGGTTATAATACATGCACACTACCCTTGACATGAAAACGAAAATGATCTCCAACCAACCAACCAATAAGCTTGCAGGTTGGGCATTAATATGCCTGCCCGCGAGTGGATATAATAAAAAGGAATTTTCATTCCAACTGGTAGTGGTGGTGTAATGGAGGAGATGTGTGTTGTATTGAACTATGAATAGAAACAAAAAACAATGGAACTATGAACATGTGGAACTTGACAACAAAACCTTGAACTAGGGGCATAACCTTGACCCTTTAGAACCTTAAGTGTGGAACCTTGATGGAGGAGGAATATTTTTGGAATTTGAAAGATTCCTTGGAGGCTTGGATTTAATAGTGTCAAAATGGGGACAATTTTATAATCATCTGAATTGGTTTTCCATAAGGATCACGATGACATAATTTGTTTTGTCATTTGAGCAGTAGATTTTCATGCCATCGTCATTTTGGGAAGTCTAATGATACATTATGGCCTTTTTTTTTGCATCGAAGGTATGGAGGTGAGAATGGAGTCAAGTTTATACTCATCTAAATTGATTTTTCACAAGGATCGCGATGACATAGTATTTTTTGGAATTTGAGTATCTAATTTTCAGGCCATCATCAAATTGGGAGGCATAATGATGCATTATGGCCTTTCACTTGTTTTTCCTTCAGTGAAAGGATTAATCTATATTTTTAGGTTTTGATGATCTTTGTATGCTGCAGCATGGAAGAAAGATCTTGATACTTGAAAGAAATTCATCGCTTTAGCCTTTGCATTAAAACCAAGGTGGTATAGTGCTGAAAGAGGGGCACATTGACACTTCATCATAAAGTAGTAATGTTTACAATATTTGATATCATATTTGTGAGAATATTATGATGATTATGAATATGATTTGAATTTGACCAATGGATTCAAGAGGACATATTTTTAGTTATGTGAGAGTCTCTATTTTATGCCACTTTTGCGAGAAGTAATTTATTTTTCTTATCAAAAGAGAACTTCTTAGTCAGTGAGAGTTATTTGTAGGAGAACATCTCTTTATAGGAGAGATATTGCCCACAAGATGAGATATCCCTCCTTGTGTTGATGAAGATCTACCATTTATTCATTATCTTTTGTTGAGATAAATGAAGCGGCCTCCCGACTATTGATCGAGGGCCTGGAAACGTAGTCCATACTGGGGGAAATCCATTATCATGTCTTTTATTATACCTTTTTTTTATTAACCACTTCTTGATTATGTTGATGGATTGGTCAAAATTTGTTTAAAGTATGTTCTTTCTCATGTTTCGCAAGAAAATATAAGTGTTAGTAAGGTCATTCAATGAATATTTTGTTAAAGAAAGTATTCTAAAAAATATTAAGATCAAGTGGTATGAAAGCGGTTTGTCCATTTTTCTAGGGATTGGGAATTTCATCATGGGCAAAGGGTTGGAGTGAGAAGTAGTTCAAGAGCTGGAATAGATTAACCATTGTATTTAAGAATATAATGTAGAGTGTATAAGGCCCCTACAAGATGTCAAGGAAGAGAAGTGGAAATTGAGGCTCATGTTGGAGCAAGCTATGGAGGAACAATTGGGAGAATGTTCCTTCTACAAAAGGATATTTGGAAAAATAAGATGACCAACTGTCACCAACAGAGTTAAAGGTAAAATAAACTACTAACTCTCATGATGTTATTTCTATTCGAAGCATTGAGAAACCTATTTCAGGGACCGACGTGAAACTTCTCACCAAGATGGGTTATAAAGGAGGAAGACGTTATTAATGGCCAAGGAATTACACAAGCATTCAAGGTTGTAAGAAGGCCTCAATTTGCAAGTTTGGGGTCTATTGAAGGAGAATGGTCGAAGGCATCAAAAGCAAGGGGTTCCTCAAACAAATAATCTAAGACATCTCCAATACCAACTAAGAGGAAGGGTGGCACACCATTTTGCAGGAATGATACCTCCAACAAGAGATCTAGGAGAAGAAAATTGTTGAAATATTCTTCTCATAATTACAACGAGGAAGAGCCTAAATGGTATGATCCACATATGTATTGTAGAGTTCCTTTCAATTATGAACAAACTAGAAATGTTAGGAAAAAATTATGGGATTGAAAAGCATGTACATTTTGTTGTTTTAATAATCATATTGCTTCCAAGTGTTGGAAAAGAATGGAAACTAGGAAGGAGCCAAGACATTAAGACCCTTTTCCACATTAAGGGAAAAGGAAGGCCAAGAAATTATGGAGGAATAAGATCCAATGCAACCATTGTAATGAGGATGGGCATCATAAAGCCATGTGTTGAGAGATCAACTCAAATATGTACCCCAAGAAGCTACATCCCGAATTGGGAGCCTTTTTAAGTCGCTTGTCAAGGACACCGTTGTAAATTGCATGTTCCAAAATTATTTGTAAAAGTGATGAATCTGTAACATCACTTGTGTATGCAACATAGTGATATTTAGGCCTTTTAGCTGGATACCATCGGATATGATTTATGTTGTAAATCAATGTAAACTTGACCATGACGGTGTTATAAACTCTTGGAAGGTCTTGTAAGTTGACATGTATCGGTAGCTACAATTTTTCTTATGGCTACAGGTATCAATTTCATAATTCCAATTTCCAAAGTACAAAGGTGAAGGAAATGGAAGGTGGACTATCAGAGGCATATGTTATGCAGATGGAGATGGAAATCATGTTTATGATTTTAGAGGACCAAAAGCTCCTTAGTGGGGAGGAATAATCCAAATGGATTGCTAGTGGACCCCCCACATGCTCTACCACCTCTACATCTGCCTCCACCACCTTCGCCTCCATCTCCTCCACTACTGCCACCTCTCCCTTCTCCTCCTCCTTGTCCTCATCCTCCTCCACCTCTACCTCATCCTACTCCTCCTACTCCTCCACCTCCTCCATCACCTCTACTTCTCCCTCCTCCCTCTCCTCCTCTTCCACCTCTCCCTCCTCTTCCTCCTCCTCCTTCATTGCCTCTTCCTCCTCATCCACCACCAACTCCAACTCCACCTCCACCTACACCACCACTTCCTCCTAATCCTACTCATTTTCCTCCTCCTCATGCTATTCCTCCTCCTACTCCACCTAAGCCTCCACCTCCACCTTCACCTCCTCCTTCTCCACCTAAACCTCCACCTCCACCTTCACCTCCTCCACCTCATATTGCACCTCCACCTTCACCTCCTTTTCCACTCCTCCTCCACCTTCACTTCCACCTCCACCTCCACATCCACCTCCTCCACCACCTCCTCCTCCTCCTCCTCCTCCAAACCCTTCTCATCCTCCTCCTCCTCCACCTCCACCTATACCTCTACCACCTCCTACTCGATCACCACCTCCACCTCCACCCCCTCATCCACCTCCTTCCTCCTCCTAAACCTCCAACTCCTTCACCTCCTCCACCTCCAACTCCTCTTTTGCTTCGTCCTCCTCCTCCTCAATCTCCATGTCCACCTCCTCCTCAACCACCTCCTATTCCTCCTCCTCCTTTTGCTCCTCCTCCACCTCCACGTCCTCCACCACCTCAAACTTTGCTTGCTCTTACTCCTCCTTCTCCACCACCACATTTGCCTCTACCTCCGCCTCCTCCTCCTCCACCTCCACCTTCAAATCCTCCACCACCTCCACCTCCACCTCCACCTCCTCCACCTCCTCCACCTATAGCTCCATCTCAACCAACATCACCACCTCCTCCTCCTCCTCCTTGACCACCTCCTCCTCCATCGCAACTAACATTACCACATCCTCCACCTCCTCCTCCTTGACCACCTCCTCCTGCAACGCCACCTCCTCCTTGACCACAACTTCCACCTCCACCTCCAACACCACGTCACCTCTGCATCGTCCTCCTTCTCCTACTCCATGTCCACCTCCACCACTTCTACCTCCTCCTCCTCCTCCTCCACCTCCTTCTCCTCCACGTACTCTTAAGTGCTTAGATATTAGGGTTTAATTGCTTATTAAAATAATTTACTAAAGTGTTATAAAACCTAAACCATGAACCCCAAACATTACATATTAAACCCTAAAACCTAAACCCTATATATTTTATAACATTTTAAAAAGCATTTTATAAATTTTATTTAAGTGTTTATTAAAAGCATTTACTAAAGTGTTATAAACCCTAAACCCTAAACCCCCAAACCCTAGAAACCTAAACCCTAATAATTATATAAAATTTTAAAAAG
>APFE031748318.1:2624-34719 GCA_000404065.3 Pinus taeda
AACTGTGTTAGAATGGTCCAAAAGTCATGGATCAAGCCAGATCTAATCTTAGCCATTGATTAGGGACTTAATCTCGACCATTGATTTGTTAACAAGAAAAGTATAAGAGGAGGCTTGAGGGTCACTTGGAGAACATACTGAGGGAGACCAGTCAGTTCAATTTCTGGAGCGGGGTTAGCTGAGAAATTGAACCAGTGGTCTAGTGAGTAGTCAAGAGGCACCAAGTACGGAACAAAGAGACGGGAGATCAGTGGAGAGGTAAAAAGGCAGACGCAGGGCCAGAGGGAGCCACGCAGAGGCAACAGAGACTACACAGAGCCAGCAGGGCCTGCGTCATCCACGTAGAGGCTGCAGGAGTGACGCAGAAGGCCAGAGAGGCTGCGCAGAGTCTCAACAGGTTGACGCAGAGGGCAGCAGGGCTGACGCTGGGTTCATAAGAAGTGCTGGAGAATTTTTCTATTTGTGGGTAAGCCAGTGTGGCACCTTGTTGTACTAGAAAATTTCTAAATAATAAAATCCTCTCTTGCTGCACGGGTTTTCCCACATTGGTTTTTTTTCGGGGACATTAGTCCAAAATATCTATGTCAATGTGTTGATTCTTGTGCATATGTTTGCTTTTGTATTATGGTGTGATATCTGCAACAGTATTTATTTTAATGTTTATTGAAGTGATTTCATGAATAACTTATGGTGGAATAAGTAGGAAAAGTCAATTAGTTACTGTAGTGATTGAATTTTCACACTCACTTGCTAGATAAGTTACTTGAATGTTTGATGATTTTATTTTCTAAATGTTTTATGTTTTATGATATGCTTAAAATTTTTATGTATGTTTGTAATTGCTAGAATCTAGATGGTTGATGCTCGAATAATTAATCATTGATGTACAATGGAATCATGGATACCATATCTATCTTAATTTATGTAAAAATATGCATGTTTTTATGTCTTCTACAACTAATTTGGTATTTGGGATGTTTTTTTTAATATAAACGCAATATATATATATATATATATATAGTAGATGCTTCGCTTCCAAGACTTTTGAGAAATGATGCTTCAGTGCCCCCGCTTCCAAAAAACATCCCCGCTTCGTCTCCGCTTCATGCAACGTTGAGTAGGACTTGAATGTTTAACGACCTTGTGGGCTGGGATTTGACAGCTATTTCAGAGAGGCATTTCTTCTAGTTTCCTTGCTTCTCTATGGAAGTTCCCACATTCGGTTCTTGACAACTGTGCATCTAATTTAGATACCACTCTCTTTGCCAACCCATTAGCTATTTGATTGGCTGATATTTAAACATTGATAAACCAAATTTCCTCTGTGTCTCCTATTGCTTCTTTTATCCAATCAATCTGAGTACCTAACTCCCATTAGGGTTCTCTGTTCTTGTTTATATAATCAATCAATATTGTAGAGTCACCCTCAATCTTAATTCTTTTGAGGCTAAGTTGCAGACAAATATTGATCCTGAAATCAGGGCATCCATTTTAGCCTGATTGTTTGCTATTGTCCCTGAGAACTTGTGATATCTTTCCTCCATGATTTCTACAAACTCCCACGACCCCACTCTAATCCCAGCTTGCCCTTTGATGTCCCTTAATAGTTCAGTATGATCCATCCTTCTCTTGGGTTCTTCCATCCCTGTTGGGGGTTTTCAGGTTCCCATATTATCTATCCGTTGTTGGGAGAGGTACTTTTATTTAACATTTTTGAAAATATGTTTGACATGCGACTTTATGTACTAAATGATCCAGAAAGAGAAAAAAAATCTAATCATAAACATGAGGGTCTTCTAAGCAATCACAATTATCTCTCAAGAGTCATTATTATTTGATATGAATAATCTAACTATATTCCTTCTTTTATTTGAAATATCCCTCAGCATTGCTGTAGAAGTTAATTTCATTGCACAAATTTACCTGATTATTAACATTAGAATGCACTAGCACAAAGTCTGAATCGTATGCAGACATCTGTTATTTCCTAGAAATGAGAAACTTAAAATCAGCAAAAGGAAAACCTTTACAATGATGCCAGTTAAGTTGACTGCTTCACCCAATACATTTTATATCCTGATAGGTCCCATTCATCCCTGCTTTAGTAAATTGCGCATCACTGATAGCATCCTTGGAGATCATCAGCTTTCACTGGATTGTAAACCTTTTCCATAGGGTGAAATAGTTTTCCTCAACAAATTTACCATTCGTTGGAGATGAGCTTTTGTGCTATTTTTCTTCAGTTTTGCTGCTTATTTTTCTCCTGCAGATCCTTTTGGAGAAAAGGAGCAGGCAACTTGATTTTTTGGTTAAGATGAAGGTTGTGTCTTAAGAGCAAGGAAGGATTTTAAAATGCTAATATAATGTCAATGGCTGCAGATAACAGCATATTCAAATGAAGATTTAGGTTTGGATCAACGTCAAGTAGCACCGTTATTGATCATGATGTTGGCAGCAGAAGTCTCAAATGTAGGAATCCGCTTTCAAATCCCAAAAGAGGTGGTTTCATATGCAAAATATTTCCATGGAAAGTTCATTAGTGCTCTGGGATCAACTGTAACTGTAAAAATGCAGAGTCCACCATCAGACGATTGGCAGAAGAGTTCAGAAAACAACAATTATGAAAACTTGATTGCATCAAGTTCTATAGTTCCATATCAGGATGAGGGAAAGGAGATATGCCAAAGCTTTAGATGTGAAACAAATAATATAAGACCACAGTTCACAGCATTAGATATGGGGAATGGATTTCCAAATAATTTATTAAAACATTGTGAGACATTGGCAAAGGACGTTGATGGACCTGAAATGAGACAACATAAACGAAATTCTCCATGTGAAAGTGAGATCTTACATACAGCTACAAATATTCTCAGGGTGGTTGCTGTGACTTGGCCTTTGATTAAACAGGGGGCATTAGTTGATGTCCTAAAGACTTTGAGGTGAGAATCTTCCTTTGGTTTCTGTCGCTTCAGTGTATTCTGACTTCTAGATTAGTTATACCATGAATGTTTTTAGGGATAAATTGTTAATTTATTTTTAGGTGCAAAATATAGTTCCATCCATGAAATCATTTTAATTCCTTTTTTCTATGCTCGCTACTTTATTGCTTCTTGTATGTGTTGAAGCTTGCATAAGAATGTAAACATTTATGCAAATGCAGATATACCAATCTTAATGTCAGTTGTCTGCTTATTGCATTATCATTGTTTGTGCAACAATGAGTAGAACAGATATCGATCATGTAACAGTAAAATTAGTTTTCATTCCTCTGTTTTCTCTTTGCATGGTATATATTTTAGCACTAACTTCCATTTGGATTGGAACATAGTGAGTGCAGGGAAGACCTGGGAAAAATTGAAAGAAATTTTGAAGGGCCTAGCTCTGTGATAGCCTTTTCATCTCTCTATATATATTCAATTCAGTTTTTAGCAAAGCTGTGGGCCAACTTGATACCTGGAAGCTGCCGAAATACATATCATTCTGGAATAAATTCACCAGAATGCTTACTGCAAAAATTAGACAAAGCATTAAGACGGATGGGGAATTGCTTTTTGGGCCTAGGTGAAAAACAAGAGCTGCACATACTTGAGCTTAATGCCCTCAGTTATATGTTGAGGTTGTCTGCGTCAGGACTAAATGTACATTCCCAGATATTTACCAGATTGAAGTCCATAGTTTCTACTGCTGAGGTCCTCTATGAAGGACTTGGATTGGAGCATTCTGACTTTTTAGAGCGAGTTAAGAAGCAACTTTGTGATGACGATCCAAATTTATCATGTCTGTTGAAACTTGTTCAGGAATTACCTAAACATTTTTTCCTTGAACCCATATTTCTCAGTGAAGAACTTAAAGAAATTAGAGCAGTTTTGCTTGTTCCAGAAAATAGTTATGAGCGACCTCGTAATTTTGTAATAGGTGTGCCTATTGGAATTACCTTGCACATCACTTTGTACAATGTAACTAGTGAACACAGAATTTGGTTGTTGATGGTATTGGGAGACTCGGTACAATATAATCAAATAGATGTCAATGAATTTGAAGGAAATGGTGGAGTAAAATCTGGTTCAGTTACTGTGCCATTTTATGCTGCGGAAAAAGTTGCATCATGTTTCTTAGAAGTTTCTGTTACAATGGAATGCCCTTTTGCATCTGGGAGAGTTCTATTAAATAGATTTCAGGCTGGTCCAAAAGGGGAACTAGTTTCACTATCCAATGTGGAAAAAATTGATCTAGTTGCATGTATCAGGAAGAGATAAAACACATGAATTGGAAATTGTTCCTGTCAATGTCATTGTTCTCTCCCTTGTGCAAAGGGAAATCACCTTTATGGTTCATTTATAAGCTAACTTCCCATTTTTGTTTATCTTGCTCTCTTTTATTGGTACATTTATCTTTTATTTTTCTGTAAAAAAATTCCTATTCACTTTGAGTTTGCATGAAAACTGTAGAGTACATGTTTTAAAAGCCATTCAATATGTAGGATTATAACTCCACACCTTGCTAGAGGTTTGTGAAATCAAGTGATTTCATAGCTTTGCAATTTATTAAGAACCTAATTTCTTCGGAGTAATAAATGTGAAGTCGTCTTTAAAATATCTACTAATCTTCTATACATTTTATCAAATTTCTCTTTAAAGCATCCCAAATACATTGTGTCTAGAGAAATATATTAGAGAAATGGTTTTCCTCGTACTTGCCATGATCTAGGTGCCCATTTAGGGCCATCCAAAAATGGTCTTGATATTGGTAGTTTTTGGGTCATATACGGTTGATACATATTTTGGGGCCTTCCCATACACTTTTTGAGGTTTTGATGCCTAATGATTGAGCATCTGGTTGAAAGTGCAATTCCTTTTTCCAACAAGTTAAAGAAGACTTGACATGGAGCAAGAAGAGAAAACTTATGGTCTTGGCTTTTTCTCAGATAGTTTAGTCACTAGTGTGCAAATTCTTTTTCTAAACCATAGTGAGTTGGAGCTTAGTGTGCACACTTAGTCAAAGCTTCATGATCTGGTTAAGGTCCTTGCATCTTAGGGTTTTGGTCTCTTTAGTTTTTTCCACATTATCATAAGACCTCTCAAATTAGTTTTTTATGAAGTTGCATAGTAGAGGCATCTCTTGTCAATGATAGATACCACCATTCTAGCAATTGTATTTGTACAATGTTTGTCACCATCCTTTTAGTGATACTATTTGGTTTTCATTGTATCTCCATGTCACTTTTGAAGTTAATGCTATCTTTCATTTTGTTGTCAACATAATCTAAATTAGTGGTATCAAAGCAATTTGTGCTCTATTTTTTTTGTGGTTTTCCCCCACAAGCTCAAAGTAGAGGGAGTTGGGCCATGATCTAACTTATCCTAGTGATGATGTTCCTCACTAACCTAAACAACCTTTCATGGTGAAGGAAATGGAGTAGAAAATTTTAACAAGCTTTGTTTTAGGAAGTTCTTGAGTGATAAAGGAGCTAGATGATGGATCATTTTGTGCATATCCTTCGATGACTCCCAACAATGACAAGGGCGACTTTGGCAAAATAGTGATTTTGGAGGACCAATACCCTTCAAGGTACAAGTTAAGTTTAATATCCCTCTACTAAAGTCAAGATAGATGCAAAAGAGTTGGAGAGATGATTAAATCAGCTAGAGGGTTTTTTCTTTATTTGCAACTTTTCCTATAGTGAGATGATCACCTTTTCACTCTTGAAGTGCCTTCACCATGTAAAGCATTGGTGGCATACCTATTATGTGAAACATGTTGGAGATGATTTTGGAACACATGTAACAAAACCTTCTTGGGGGTATTTTTTTCATTGCCCACAAAGAAGAGTATTTACCTATTGGAAACTATGAAAACAAATGAACAAGATGGGCAATCTTCTTTAAGGTAATGACTAGGTTGTGCTAAAGTACACCAATGTCTTTGATACCCTACGTGCTACATTAGGTATCAAGACATTTGAGTGGCACTTGGTTCCAAAACATTGTAATAGCGTGCATAGATACATCTATACATAAATGTAGTTTCTGGACATCTCTTCACTTGGAAAAATTTACTATTACATTGTTAGGGTTGAAGAATTTTTTTAGCAAAATTGTAAGGGTGGGTTTGGGGTCAAGAGTTAGCAACAAAAAGAAGGGAACTGAAACCTTAACACTTCAAAAAGGACATAGCAAGGATAACCTATCTCAAGATACCTAGTGAAAGCAACATATAGAGAACACATGGAAGTTAAAGGACATGGGAGGATGGTGCAACACCCATGAAATCCCTTGGCACAACAAGGACAAAGTTATGTTCAACCATGGTTATTAGATGAGCTTAAAGCACAAACTTGATTTAGTGTGAAGGCCACCACATCCTATGGATGGGGAAATAAAAGGGATCATCAACATAGAATCCAATGTCACAATCACCATTGCAAAGGTCACTAAAGGAGTTTGGGGAAGGTAATTGCTTCTTCCACTTGCAAATGTAGGTGAAGGTGACATCACTTCATGTCATTGTTAGTAGCAATTGTCAAGAGAATTTGATCTTAGTTGAGCTTGTGAAGAGAATGACATTTCTAATAATGTAAAACCCCTAGCTATACACCATTGGTTCCTTGAGCTAGGGGCAAGACATCCATGTTAATCAACAATGCCACCTACAATATGTTGCCAAGCTCATCAAAGATGACATACTATGTGACATTACTGCATTTGAAGTTTGTGATTTCTTTTAGGACAACCATATATGTGGAGTGTAGGCCTCATATTATCATCATTACCCAAGGATATTATCTCTAGATGATATGATAGGTAGCCTTAATCACTATAATATTTGTAATCACAACAACATTTTCGTGTACCCTTTTAATGTCCTTACGTTGTCCTAGCATCCTTATAGTGTCTTTCTAGGGGGTAGGGGTGATATAAAGAAACACAACACAAATTGAATGCTAAGAGGATTCTAAGAATGCAAAAAGGGATGCAATAATGACACAAAAAAGGATGCAACAAGAACAAAATGAACATGTGAGAGACATAGAAAAGGGGCGCATAGATAAAATGCCAAAGGGACCATCAATTTGTGCATTACAGGATGCTAGGAAATGTTGCAAAAATGACCTATTCTAGTAGTTCATTCCACAAAAACCCCAAAGAAAGATGCTCTAATACCAATTTGAACTATAAATGGGTGTGGACATGTTATATCCCAACAAGGATTCAAGGGGCATGTGAAGACTATGTATAAAGCCTTAAAGGATTTTTTTTGGGTTTGTTATGTATTATTTTGGTCAATGGTTTTGGTCCATTGTAAACTATTCTAGTTAAGGAATTAGGGTTGTAATCTAATCCATGATTAACCATTAGGGGATTCCACAATTACAACATATTAGATATCAAATTTGATATTAACTGTGTAAAATAAGTCATTAACCTATGAGCACATAAACTAGCATAGAATTATCTTAAACTCAGATCTATCAAGCATTGAGAAGGGTCAAATTTGCTGAGGTCTAAATATTTTTTATGATTTAGTTCCAAGTCATGTATTGATTCCTTCAGATTAAACGATAAACAAATTACACCTTAAGAAATTTGATTCCTCCTATTGTTGGATAGATACAAGTTTAAGATGGGTTTATGCTAGTTTATTTTTTTAGATGTGACATACATATTTAGTTGTTTGTTTGTTTATTTATTTTTTGTTGTCATAGACATATGTACATACATTATTATTATTATTCCACATACTAGGTTGTAAATCACCCTGCTACTGTCAGTGCAATTTACTACGAATCGAGTCCAATCATTTTTTTTTGGTTATCAACAAACAAAAAAACAATCATTTTTCTAATTCCATTAGTAAATTATGTGCATAAATAAGTCTTTGTGTTTTATTTTATTTATAAATTAAGTAGACATTTTTTTCTCTATTTCCATTACCGACCCATAATTAAAAGTAAATCTTTGTTAGTATTACTATTGTCATGTAGTAAAACTAATAATACTTTCTATTTCTAGTTTTAACTCAAAGACAACTTGTAGTTTTTTACTTTAAAGCTTGTATTTTTAAAATTTGTTAATATAAGTATTTTTTCATTATTTTTCAATATAGTGTTATCTATGCTTGTGTGACAGTATCTCCTCCATATTGGGTTTGTTACCACTCAAGCTAGTAGGTTTTCCAAGGTCTATGGGCTTTGCTAAGATGGCACACACAAGACAAATTTCCACTCTTATATCGACATGTTTTCCCATTCTTTAAACCCACTCCTACTTGAATGTCTATGGGAAGATTTCCTATGTAAAATGCTTCACCTAGTAATTAATATACTAGTGCCTTAAATGGAGTCTTAAGTGAAAAGACAAGGTAATTCTTTCTTATTAAACTGATTTGGAAATGATATTTACACCAAAAAATAGTGTAGACCAATAATGTAATTTACTCAAAAAAAGCTTAAAAGAGTAAAAATTCAATATACTTACCAGAGATACAAGTTTTCTTTAAAGTATGCATTTAGTAAGGGGCTATCTTGTTTTTTTCTACTTGCTTTCTTGTGACTGCAAATTTGAAAAAAATGCAAAAAAACACAAGACACAATAGAGAAACTCCCTTTCCAGAGCCAGCCACAAGTGTCTATATGCTTCAGATTAATAATCTAGGGACGGGAGAAGCTCAAATAACATGTATATGTCAATTTTGTCTTTCCTAAGCTTTAAATCCACAACATATTTGCATTTTCAACAAGTTGAAAACTTCTTGTAGATGTCTAGGGGTCAAATTCCCATTCAGTGAAAACCCATAAATTTATCTAGCTTGTCATTTAACATTTTAAGTATTGGAGTAAGCTAGAAATAGTCGTAAAACAATGATATCAACTTGATAAATAAATTTGGAATCTAATGCTTATGGATGTATACTAACTTGGAAAATGTCCATGTATTTTGAATTTTGTTGGGTTTAAAGTGTGTATTGCTATAGATTAATGTAGATCTGCAAAATTAACTCAATATACCATGTGAAATATGTATGAAAACCCAAAATAAGGTATATATTTCCTTTGGATAAAATTTGAAAAGTGCATGCTAGTAAATATTTTTATTTTTATTTTAATAAAAGTAGAAATCGAAAAGATTGAGTTTTAAAATAAGATGTTGCTAATATATGCTTACCTTAGCCCAATATTACCTTCAAGTGCCAGGTTACAAATCACAAACACTTTTAAGTTGACCTTGTACTTTGGACATTGAATGAGTTTGGAGTCGAAAACACTCTGTTGCCTCCACCTTTGCCTAAGATAGCTCCATAAGTCCTCAAGTTCAACTAGGAGTGTCTTCTAGTGAAGCGTCTCCGATTTTCAGATTGATTATGGGATTGGAAGAGATCTTCACCTAGTTGAAGACACCCCTAATGAGGGTTTGTCCAACCACTAGATCCAATAGTGCAAACCTCCAACAAATTTGCAATGAATAGCATCTTGGTTGCACCCTCTGTGTGTTATATACCCATATCAAAATAACACAAAAACATAACAAGAGATAAATCAACGAATTGATAATAAGCCACTTCAAGGGGGCAACCTCCTTTTACATCACATAAATGAAAAATTCTTGGATGATTCGAATGACATGACCTCCTTGGTATATACAGGAGTCTAAAGTGCAAATCTATAATTAGGGCCTACATAACAATAATAATGTAAGGGCGCAACAATAACAACATAGGGCCTACACCAGTATTATAGAGACTTAACATGGGGCTACACTAGTATTATAGGGACCTAGCTTGTTCTTCTTAAAAAAAATGTTAGTCCTCTACATGTAAGTAGTTTTAGATGCTTTTGTATAAAATACTCATCTTCTCATGTGGAATCTTCAACAGGTAAGTTCTTCCACTTAATGAGATGCTCTAAAATTGATCAATTATGTAGTTGTCAGATTCTTGTTTTAGTGATTTCTTTAGGCTCCAATATGATTTTTCCTTATCAAGTTCTGGAAATATAGTTTGAACTGAGATCTTGTCACCAATAACCTTCTTTAAACATGAAACATGGAAAATTGGGTGTACTCGCGAAGATGCAAGCAACTCCAATTTGTATGCCTTAATACCAATCTTTTGCAACACCCTATAAGGGCCATAGTACTTGGGTGATAATTTATTATACTTCTTAACTTGCTTGAGGGACATTTGTTTGTATGGTTGTAGCCATAAAAATACCTAATTGCCCACATCAAAACTTTTTTCATTGCAATTGTCGGAGTCATGTTTGTTGAAGTATGTAGCTATGACCGGTCCTTATAAATGTACAATTTGTACTTGTAATAATAAAATATAAACTATATTGTGACAAAATAAATGATTTGAAGCATGTTCTTCATGCTTGCAACAAAATAAGAATTTTGAATTTTGAATTTGTACTTTTCCCTCCATAAGAAACCAAGTAGGCTCCTATAATTGCTCAAGTAAGCTCAACCTAAGTTGCAGGAAACGTGGGTGGAGGGTCTGTTTCCATACAAAAACGAAACAGAAACGGGGAAACCCGTATGGTACGACCTAGAGACGTGTTTCCATTCATATTGGCCTGTTTCTCGAGGAGGAAACATGGCTAGTACGGCTGGAAATGCGTTTCCAGGCTGTATGTCGGAGTTTCCTCTTGTAACTTGACTTTTTTTTGTATTTTATTTTTAATTTTTTTGCTTCTAATTTTTTATTGGGTGACTCAAATATCCTCTAGATGCTTCTAGATGTCATATGGAGAAAGTAGAATTTTAGATCTCACTCAAAATCCAGCGAACTTATCTGTTTTTCAAGATTTCAGGATTGGGGGGATTGCAATGTTTCCATTGGATTTTATCATGTACTAGGATGTGGAACTTGTATCTAATCAAGAGAACCAAGCCCTCTATGCAGGGAAAACTCCCAATAATCAAGAGCATGTAGGGTACTAGGGTATGAAACTTGTATTTAATCAAGAGCACTAAGGTCATTTGACTATGTAGGAGGAGACTCCCAAGTCAAGCACGAGACAAAAATAAAATTCGCTGTGATTTGGATATTTATATTTCATTATGTATCATCTAAGAGAAATGTATGTAAATTTAGAATTAAAATTTATGCATGACAATGACAATTTAATCATAATGTAATAAATAGATGTATCCATAATGCTTTATGATTGCACATATTTTTAAAGTACCTAATATATTTATAGTATATATATATATATAATATGAATATATTCGTGTTTCCCCGTTTCCAAAATTTTGGGGGGGGGGCATGTTTCGTACCCGTGCCTGTTTCGGAAACTCGTACTCGTTTCCCCGTTTCGTGCAACTTAGAGCTCAACCCTTTTATGGCACCCATTTGACCTCATTGATGTCTATATAAAGGAGACATTTGTCCTCCGTCTTGGACACTTCGATCTCACATCTAAAAGTCATATATCTGCGCAATCTACGAAAATACGAGTGAAGAAGGCCGAAGTACAAAATGATAAGAAGTGACTTGTATGACCTTGTTTGTAATATACCTCCATGGCCTACCTGGAAAAGAACCCCTAATTCCCCAATTTTAAAAAATTTCCTTAGTTATAATTAAGATTTCACGTCCTCTTCTTCTAGTTGGATGGTCATGTCACATTCAAGAGGTAACCTTATACCATAGACCCATTAATTCTTCTTCATTGAATGATTATATATATATATATATATATATATACTTGGAAAGAAGGAGGAACCATAGCATGCAAGCATCAAGCCCTGCACGGTATCAATATCCTCGACCCTTCAATATAAGATTAGAATTTACCTCGTAGTTTCTCTGCATGTCTCTATGCCTATAACTTGTCTCCACACTAGTAAATCCTGGTTGCTATAATGCATGCGTAAACTTTATAAATTATTCAGATAATCACATGCACCACTTTCATCACATCTTCTCTTCAATCAGATTGCTCAAAAGTGTTTTTATCCACTTAATAGGACATTCTGCTACATAAGGATGCATTACTCTTAAGCAATTGACAAAATGCAAATCAATCCTTATTGGGTATACATGCAATAGAAAATCTGACCATCATAGATTACACTGTTACCTACATTATACTATGATAATCCGCAACCATCTACCACTATCCGCCATGTTAACTAGAGGCTTTATATAACAGTAAAAGCTCCTTCACTAACATAAGAAGATTGCCATTAGATTCATTTGGTATCTTACTCGTTCATGCACATAAACATGAAATAAGCCAAGACTGATAACATATCCAATACCGAACCAAATAAAATAATCACATGAAGGGTAAGAGACCGACATACAATCATTCCACGCAAATGACACCAACTAAATCTCACTTGGAGGGAGGAGCACCACCACCCAGCCATGGATCACCTCTTATTCCCCCCAGCTGAAGATCTTGCCAAGGATCAACTATCCTCAATTGATCTTTCATGATTTAGTTACCATTAGCGGCATCCCGCTTTATGGATTTTTCCTTTTGCCTAGGTCTTATCCGGAAAAGCTTGTCTTTATCTCCCACGCCGCTTTTCCACATAAAAACTTGCCTTTATCTCCCGCAAAGCTTTTATGTCCGATGGATCTTTATCTCCCATCCAAGCTTATCTATAATCACATCTAGAAGCTTTATCATGAAAGATTCATCTCTATACCATTCCTAATGGGATTTGGTAAGCATCTCCTCTCTCTTGGTGCTCCACCCTCCAAGTGATTTATTTTATTAATTTATTTAATAATACATTTGCTTTTCATATTACATATCACCTAGCTTTTCTCAGCTTAGGTGTAGAATAGTTTAACCCACAAGGAGGGTATCAAACTTAGCTTTCCTCAGCTTAGGTTTACAAACATTTAACACACAAGGGAGGATATCATACCTAGTTTTAACTTAGCTTAGGTTTACAATAATGTAGTACACAAAGGAGGAGTGTTACATTGTTCAAGCAAGAATAGAAGGCCGAATACAGTTCAAATCTCTGTCGACACATATGAGATTACAGTCTGAATATCTGTGATGTTTCTCTGTGGAAAATTTCGAGATTATAGTCCGAACCTTTGTGGTGTTTCTCTGTGGAAAATTACAAGATTATAGTTTGAATCTCTATGGTGTTTCCGTGGTATATCACTGGTCAAGACCGAACTTTTCTGGTCTGGATATAGGTTGAATTTAGGCCTTTTGGAGCATACCTATCTAGAATTGTGACCGTGTTCTTGGAGGTTACTTTGTGGATAGATTCAAGAGGGCTAACTTGGTTTCTTAGTAAGAGGTTGAGACTACCATATATACTAGTTAGTTGTCTATCATTAGACTTTGACATATCTCTTATTGAAAGGATCTCTCTAAGGAAAGGTTGTTGGGGTTTTCCCCTTGGAGTGGGGTTTTCCCAGGGTAAATTGTTGGTGTCTTTTGTCTCATTATTTCACAATGATCTCTACTGCTCCACTGATCTTAATGGTTGCAAGTTTCTAAGTGTCATTGCTTGATGAGGTAAATTTTCTAAGAAATTAAAATTTATCATTAGAAGTAGTTACCAGATAGAAAATTGCTCTAGTTTATGTTGCATCTAGAAAATTCAACATGGTATCAAAACTATGGTAAAAGAGTAACCCTGAAAAGGAAGTCATCTAGTTGTCATCTAGGGCTTAATTTGTCATCTAGCCCTATTTGCCCTAGTTCAAAAATCAAAGATTGGATTTGCCTAACCTTTGGGAAGAAGACTGGACCTACTCCATGTTTTAATAATGCCTTAACTCTGAAGGTCCAATCACAGGGAAGATCTTGACTCAATTTTGAAATCAAAGCAATCCTTAAACTCAAAAGTCGAGGATCTCACGAGGTGTCTTCCAAGCCAATGAAGGAATAATTGTTACAATAATCTTCAAATACTAAAGTTATCTTCAGAAACCAAGGATATGATCTGGTGTCTCTTTCGAAGAAGCACCCAAAAGAGTTTAAAAGGGTCCAATTTTCATTAAAGGTACGAAAATATCATAAGCAATCTACATGAGCCTCAGAAAAGGTAAACGAAGTCGCCTTGCCAAACCGAATATGCTACGCCTCTGTCAACAAGGCCGAGAATCTAATAACTAAGTATTAGTTCAACCGAAGGCCGAAAGGTTTCTTAATCTCTGCAGACCAAAGACAGCCACAATACTTGTTGAAGGCCGAAAGATCTTAGACAGTCCAAGAATCTGGTCTCATAAATCCGAAGCCCTAGTCGGAGGTCCGAAAAGGCATCAAGGAGTCTTAATATCAAAAAGGTCGAAGTCTGTTCTTTCTAAAGAATATCCATCTTAGCGGAAGTACCTTAATGCAACCTCAAAAAAAATTGATAAAAATTGATTATCATTAGAATAGTTGAATCATCTCAGTCTACAATTCATTTGATGAAGCATACAATGTTCTCAAGGATCGAAATCTCAGAATCGAAAGTCCATTTGAAAAATCTGAGTAAGCTTGGAAGTATTTCTGACATGCCAGTAGAGACATCCTTGTGAACTCTGGGAAGTGTTTGACCTTAAAGTAAGGTGATTAATCCATCAAGTCAAGGCATAAATGCATCATAAGGTGTTGAAAGAAGCAACTTAAGAATTGTAAAGTATGATTATTACTGAGTCAGAGGGCGTTAAAAGGAATATTGAAGTTGGCAATTAGTACTGTGGGTTTTCCCTTTTGTTTAACTTTGAGGGTTTTCCCTTTTGTTTAACTTTGAGAAGTTTAATAAAGAAGGACCAAGTCTGATCGTGATATAAAAATTTGCTCTCATAAATCAATGTCATCCATGATCAATTCAAAGTCCATTTACAATTACAAGCATCAAGTTAGGATGTGAAGATCAACAAAGCTATGACTGGTATGTACCATAATTCAATCTATCTAAGTTTTTTTTTTAAGTTTTATATTTTGTAGTCAAAATAAAGATTTCGTGTATGTTTAAAAGTGTTTATATCAAAGATTGAAAAAGAGGATGATTCACTTACAAGATTGTCTAGTATGTTCCTGGGAGAGATCACCAATGACAATGAATTTCAAAGGAATCTCCTCATTCATTGATAAGTTTTTCAAACAATCTTTGATCACGAAAACATCAATAATATATGGTATAAGATTTATCTTGATCAAATTGTGGCTCAAAGAAAGACTTAGTCACATAAGGGAATTATACTGAAAGATTGAAAAAGGGATATACCAAACATGTGAAGTTGATGCCTTGATCCTTGCATTGCATATATTTGAAGGAAGGATACATGAAAAATGGAAAGCTAACCATCTTGGTGTGTTGGATCATGATCAAAATGATCTATATAAAGAGCTACCTTGAAGATGATGCAAAGCCTTGACATTATTTTGCTAACATATACCTTTTGCTATGACATGGAAGTATTGAGTTAAGTTTAGACTAACCCCTTCTTAAAAACATGAATTAAGAGCCTCCTCATCTTGTTTTTATAAGCCAAAGATGTAATCAATTGAAGATATGTTCTTGAATGCGCCTACTTCTAATCATGTATCTATTGCTGTGGGTGACCAGATATTGAATGCTCAACCTAAATTAATAAAGACTATTTGTTGCATCATGAAGTGAAGACCACATATTTCAAAACAAAATATTGCTACTGCTACTTGGTTTGAAGAGTCCTTTATTGATGACAATGATGAATTTAATTTGGATATGAATAGTGGAGATCTACAAAATCCTAGTTAGATAAAGGGACCAGGTAAGAAAGCCCTAAGGTTTATAGGCAAAACCCTAGGATTGATTGTTTCTGCTGAAAGAACAAACCCTAGCTCTAGACTCAGATGGAGCAGATAGAGCAACAAAATTGAAGCTTGTTTTTTATTTATGTCAAAAATAATTAAGTTGTGACTTCCGAAATGAAGATTGCTAGAAGTACAAAGCGAAGGATTACCTCAATAAGAGGGAGAAGACTATGGAGTCAAGCACCTCGAGCTTGAATTGATATTTGTTGAAAAGCGATGTTGATCCAAATCTATTGAAGATGAGCCCGTGATTTTTCTACTATATGTTGAATGGGGTTGAGGATCTCATTGTCTAGTTTAAGAGGGCGTTTTTTGAAAATTGAAATGAAGGATTTGGGATTGAAAGTGTGGCATAAACTTGTTGAAATATTTATTGAGATCCTTGAGAAATCTGGCATGTTGGACTACGAATCCATGTACACCTCCATGATAACAATTTTGAACAAGCTGCGAGACTTTGTTGTTGACTTAGTTGATCCTACTAATTGGCTTGTTGAACCATTTGCTACATGGATTTGTAGATTTTGATTGAGCTAGATGATCTAAAGATAGGATGAGCACTTTTGGATATTGTTTTAGCCTGGATATCATGGATGAGTAGGATGCAAACCTCTGTTTCACTTAGCACGATTGACGTGGAGCATACAATTAATAGTTCTACCTGTTGTTCGCTTTGAAAATTATTTGTTGGTTTGTTTGATCAGGTGCTGGAATTGACTGTGATATATTGTGACAATCAAAGTTGTGTGAAGATTTTCGAGAATATGCTTTTTCATGACAAGTCAGCGCATTAAGATCAAGTGTCACTATATCTGAGTTTTTTTTCCAAAGGAGAGTTGTGAGGCTCAAATACATTTTTATTGATGAGCAAGTTGTTGATGTTTTGACAAAGCCACTATCTCGGATGAAGTTTTCTTTCTTCTGTGAGAAGCCTAGAGTGGCTGAGTATTCCTCTTGGAGAGAGAGAGCATTTAATGTACAACATCATGAGAAATAACAATATTCCTTGGGCTTGGCTGAGAAACCATGGTTTATGGTTGAGAAGATTGTTCTGATTATTCCCTTAGGTCATTGAATTTGACTAAGAAACCATTATGGTTGGGAAGGTTGATTCCATGACTTGGAGTGATATTCAAGGTAATTTTGTTTGACTGAGAGACCAATGGGTTTGGTCGGGGTGTTAGGTCCCTACAATACTAGTGTAGCCCCCTATTGTTATTGTTGTGCCCCGCATTGTTATTGTTGTGCCCTTACATTATTATTGTCATGTAGGTTTTGATTATATTGTGACCCCTTAGACTCTTATATATTGAAAGGAGGTCTTGTCATTTGTATCATCCAAGAATTGTTCATTTATGTGATGTAAATGAGGTTTCCCCCTCAAAGAGACTATTTCTCAAATCATTGATTTATCTTTTTGTTGGCACTATGGCTAATGTGTTGTCCTTGATGGCAACCTACTTGATAAATATGTCAACACTATGATAACATGAAGGTTATGCAAATTGATACAGATGCTACATATGGTATGGACAAAGAAATAACAGTTTAGAGACATATGTGTATACACGGATCCTATGAAGAAGGGTCATGTACATATGTGGGTCCTATAAGGGAAAGTCATATACATAACCCAAACCATGGTAATTTGAATACTAGGGGTCTTTACCATGGTACTGGCCCACAATAACTGGTGCGAAAACGGTTATTTGATCCCGTCAAAGAATACTAACAACATTACCAAGGGATTTACCTAAGGTATCAACTAAGGATAAAACTATATAAGGAGATGGAGCTTAAGGTGTCAAGTGTGCAAGTGATGAATTGTTTATGAATGATTTTATCTCAAACATGTGTGCACCAGGGAGCATGTAGATGACTCAGATCTGATATATCTAAAAGAAATGCATATTGCTTAATCTATTTGTGTTCGTGGCTAACAATGATAGACCTATGATTATGGTATGAATATGCATAGAATGATGTATGATTGTGACAACGTGTAGGCCAAGGTTTGGGTTTGACATATTGTGAATGTATGATTAAGTGATTTTAGATTTGTACGTTCGCTTTCTTCTGAATGGTTGTGTACATACGCAGATTTGTTTATGTAGGGTCATGTATATATTTTGAGATATGGTCTACAGTTTGTTGAGATATGTATGATGGTGTAATTTATGATAGCCACATACATAGACATATTTATACTATGGTAGTCGCGTATATATGTTAGGGTTTTCAATGCACTTTGATGATGACACCTGATGAGTTTGTCTCTATTTTCTGTTGTCTGCCAATGATGTCTCTATCTTGATGATCTGTGTTTGACTATGAGGATTAGGTTGGTTGATTGGTAATGATGCTACAGTGTGGGGATCTGTGATTGGTTCAGTATTTTGTTATTGTTCTATATATGGTCCAGTGATTGACTCAACATTATATTTATTCATGATTCAGTGTGCAGAAGTTTAAGATCTGTATGCAGGTATGATATAGAGGAGGCGTGTACATACGCGAGTCTTATTTAGTACAATTGCATACAAACTATGATTTTTGTTAATTTTGGTTGGTTCTACATTCAATGATTTGATTCTTCAAAGATTCAATTGATTTGCAGTGTTACCGTGTCTGAGATTCATTTCTTCAGTTTGACATGTTTGTTTGGGTCTAGTTTGAAAATGTGATGAAAGGTGGTTTACAAGTTGTTTGATGATTGTTTGACACGTGGATCTAGTTTGCAACATTATGAAAAGTGGTCCACAAGGAATTGAGGGTTGCAACATTGAGACAGGGGGTAGGGACTTCCTTCTAGTAAAAGTTGGTAAACAAGATTAGGGAGTTGTAGTTCCCTTCTAGTAGGAGTTGGAGAACGAGTAGAGGTTGTAGCACCCTACAGGTGGGTGCCTGCGTACTGATAAGAGTCTGCATCAGTACAAATGTAATAAAATATTTTCTTTATATCATAAGAAAGAGGACAAAGACAATAAATATGGTGGTTTTCTCCCACATTGGGTTTCCACCTAAAAAATCCCGATGCTCTATGTGTGTTGCTCATTTGTTGTGATTCTTTTATGTTCTTTACTGCATATTGATTAATCTACTAATGCAATGATTAAAGATAGTCATTTGATAGAACACATGAAAAATTAGTAAACTGGATATATGTTGGTTTCTTTCTCTGAAGTAGCATACATATGCAATTTGCTTTAAGAACAATAACATATTTCAAAATATAAAATTTGAAAGTTAGAGTTTAAAATACTAATTCACCCCCCAACCACCCCCGCCTCCATTCCAACACCCCCTCTTAGTTTTTTTCCCAACAATTGATATGAGAGCAGGTCCCTTAGAAGAAGCATTAGGGGAATTTTGAGGTCTAAAATGGGCCTCCTAAGGAAAATAATAGTGGCAATAATAAAATAAGATTAGATTACATCATCAAATTTTAGAGGAAAAAAAAAAACTACTTTTTCAACTTCTATTTTCAACTTATCTCCCTGTGAGTTTACTTAAGTTTCAAGCGAGAACACTTGTTGGATGCATAATTTGATTCATCATCCAAGGAGTACCCATGTTGCATAATTTCGATAGACCCTTCTACAGGAAAATGAGAAATACATGAAAAACATGATTGCAATCACATTTTTTCATGTATTTCTTATTTTTCGTATAGTAGGTGTTGACCTAGATTGTCATTGATGTCAATATGGAAATATTCTGGATGAATAAACAATTATGTGAGGCCAAGGAGAAGTAGAGCAGATCCGTGAAGAAACAGGAGCAAGAAGCCATGAGGAGAAACCAGAGCCAAGGCAGTCAAACCATTGGAGAGAATATCATAAGTCATAGGAGCTATCAGAGCAGAGCTATCAAAGCAGAGAAGAGGTATTGGAAGTCACAGGAAAGCCAAGTAAGTGTAAGATCGGGAGATTGAGGAGGAGCCATATTGCATGTAATATATGCCAAAGAAGTTAATAGAGGAGCCAAAAGAGTAGAGGAGTATATAATATCGACAGAAATCAAGAAGACGGATGAAGAGTGAATGCACATGGTTATATTCCAAAAGATAGGTTTGTAATAGTGGCAGTGGTTTTCGAGCGGACGCTAGGTGGTAAGTGGTATTTAGAGAAGAGCGCCTGATTCCATTAACTGAGCGACACATAGCACGAGGGTGGAGAGAGAAAACCGCTTTATCGGGCGGGTATTTCCGTGCTGTTTGTCCACCCGAAATCTCTGATAGCCGTTGGATCTAGCGCGAGTTAATTTACGATGGAGAATGAGCCTGATAAAGGTAAGCATTGATAAACGCACCAAGGCTATGGAAAAGCGGAAAATGCAAGTTCCTGTGTGTTTGTGTATATTCCCATTATACGAGGGTTATAATAGAATTAAAGGGGATAAAGGGTTATGGGTTAAGTCCGCATTAACCAAAGTTAAGAATGAAGGAGTATATATATTATATAGATGTGATACAATACACAAGCCTGAGGATTCCATTGTAATACACTTTAAAGTTACATCGCATCTGCCATATCGCAAGCCTCTGTAAAGCCTTGCCACATTAGAATGCCGATTGCGATACGTATGTGGACCCACTGCAACGTTATAACATGCCCTACTGTAATATCGCATCCGTCACAATATCACAAGCCTTGTTAAAGTTTTTGCCACATTGAAATCCGCTAATTGCGATATAATTGCGGACCCAACTACACCATTATAGCATGGCTTAATCAAATGTTGCATCTATGGTAATCACAATGTACAAATGAATGTCAATCCGGAGATTGCAATAAGGGTATGGACCCAACGAACTTATTAATAATTGTTTAATACCATATCGCATCCGCTCCATCGACAGTTGGGAATCGGCTATGTTATGTGCGAACCTTCAGAAGCGGCGATTGCAATAAAAGGATGACGCGGCATGTGGGACCTCTATATGGATATAGTCTCTCTTATATGGTTTCCGTGAAAAATTAATATATATTGTATGAATATTAAAAAGGGCCTCTCTGATATTTTTTTAGTATGCAACACTATTGAAAGTCGGCTTCTCTTCCACATTAATGTGTCCTGTGTGTATTGATGGATTTGAAGAGATAGAGGAAGCCGAAGAGTGAGCGCAGAGGAAGCTGAAAGATCAAGCAATCGTTGAGGAAGCCGAAGAGACATCGGAGAAAGGAAGCCAAAGGTCAGGGGTATCATGAATATAAAACAGAGAAAAAAGAAAGTTTAGGGTCATTGGCAAACTGTAAGAAAAAAAAGGGAGCCGAAGTTCTGGCAGAAGTGGAAGGAACAAGAGGACAAAAGTAAGTCATAGGTCCAATATATATATTAATAATATATAATATATATATATATATATATAATATATATATATAATATATATATAGTACTTGATTTATTGTAAAGATCACATTAATAAAAACATCTATTCCTGTTATCTATTTTTGTGTTCCAATTATAAATGTTTTCAACTGATAAAAATAATAATTGAAAAGAAATATTGATTCACCCCCCCTCTCAGTATTTCCAATAGTAGGGTCCATCAAAAGTATAATGGGTACTCCTTGGATGAGGAACTAAATTCTTCATCCGACGAGTACACTCTAAATTTGAGTAAAACCTTAGGGAGATAAGTTGAAAAAGTAGTTGTATTATTTTATTATTTTTTAATATTTTTACTTTTTTACCCCAAAAATGGTAAATCATCCCCCATGTTTGACATCATCATCCGTAATCCTATTGCTTCTTATAAATTTTATTTTGGTTGTACATTTTTCTTAGGAGGCCCATTTTAGACCTCAAAAGTTCTCTAATGCTTTATTGCTTAAAAGGAGATCTATCAAGATGAGTATTCAAGAAGGAGCATTTTCTATTAAGCCACCTTTGTTTAATGGAACTAACCTTGTCTTTTGGAAAGTTAGAATGAGAGCATTTTTGCAGTCGCCTTGGAGCCAATGTATGGACAATTGTTGAAGGTGGAAATCAATACCCATCCTCCATTCCCACAGATGATGCAGGGAAGAAACAATATGAGACCAATGCGAAGGAAGTCAATGCTCTCTTAGGAAGCTTGGTTGAATCAGAATTTGAGAAGGTCATGCAACTGAATAACACAAAGGCTATATGGGACAAGATTATCCAAAGCTATGAATGTGACACTAAGGTAAAAAAACGCTAAACTTCAAACACTTAGAATTCAATATGAGACCCTTAGAATGCATGATGATGAAAGTATTGCAAGTATTTTCCTTAGAATAGATGATATCGTTAACTCAATGAAAGCTATTGGTGATGAAATAGAGGATTCTACTATTGTTGAGAAAATTCTAATATCTTTAACCTCAAAGTTCGATTCCAAAGTCTCTTCCATTGAAGAAATGCAACATTTGAAGAATCTCACTATTGAATAACTCCATGGGATTTTAACAGCTTATGAAATGAGGAAAGGAGGTCCATCAGATATTAGAGAAGAAACATTCAAGGCTACATACAAAGGGAAGGAAAATGAAGAGCTTAAGGAAATATGTTACATTTTAGACGAAGAATAAGCAAATTTTGTGAAGAAACTTCAGGTAGGAACTGGCAGGCTTAGAGGTAAGCTCCCTTTAAAATATTTTGCCTGTGGAAGAGTAGGTCACTATGCTACTAAATGTCCTTATAAAGAAAATCATGAGAAAGGGAAGAATGTTCCAAAAGGGAATGTTAAATGAAGTTTTGATAGAAAGGAAAGATTTTATACTCATGAAGATAATGAATATTCTTCCAATAATGAGGATGTTGAATCTGATCAAGATTATTAGTTGCTTATGGGATTTGAAGAAAAATGTGGGATGAATCTGATGATGTTTTTATGGATTCCCTAGAAGAAAAGGAAAATTGTATGTACAAGGAAAATACTCTTGTTGAAGAGATAACTCAACTAAAATATGTTTAGAAGAAGCTAAATTAGCTGATGAAGTTTTAAAGAAACACGTTCTAGAAAAGGAAAGGCATTGTGAAAATTTAGAACTTGGAATAGTGGGTCTAAGAAAGGAACTTGAGAAAACAAAGGCTCTAAAATTTAGATTTGCTAAAGGAACTGAGAATTTAGAAGAAATCATCAAAGTACAATGCTCTCCTGGAATCAAGACACGTCTTGGATACAATTCAAATGGTGAAACATAAAAAATTATGAAATCTTCTTAAACAGGTACAAAAGCTACATCAATGCAGTGAAAGGAAGCAATCATCAGAATTGTAGTTCTTAGCAAAAAAAATGGAGGATTAAACTGTTCTCATGCAAAACAACCTTACATAATCAAAAGGGCAAGCTACTCAAGAAGGTATTATACTCCCAGTTATTCCTACGTCAATGGTCAATGCTTCACTTGTCACAATTTTGGTCACAAAATTATTCATTGTGTTGCTTATAAAACTATTATGACTAGAGAAGCAAGAAAACAAAAGAATGAGATCGGGGAAAAGAAATATTCTTATAATGTTTTCTCACCTCTTCATAATGAAATTGAATGTTCTCTTTGCAATAACTTTGGTCATAAAAAAATTGAATGTAGAAGCAACATGGGACCATCTTACCATCATGAGCAAAAGATAATACCACCCAAGGTACGGAAAAATAAAATTATATATACTGAAAATTGTGGTCTAGCTTTGTATGCAGGAGATCAATAAAATCTATGGTACATTGACAATGGATGTTTAAAGCATATGACATGTGACAACGATAAGTTTATTTCTTTTAATGAAATAAAGAAAGAAAATAATGTAACTTTTGGTAATAACTAAGTTGTTGCTATCAAGGGAAAGGAACTGTGTTGTTGAAGAAAAGGGTCAAGGCTGGAAATGTATTATTTGTTGATGGATTAATATATAACTTATTAAGTCTTAGTCAAATGTGTCACCAAAGGGCATGAAGTTATTTTTAGATCAAACAATTGCATGGTAAGGAATCTGGATATAGATAATATCATAATAAAGGGAACCAAAACTCCAGGCAATGCCTATGTCTTAGAAGGCGACCAAGAGCATTGTTATTTAAGTAAATTTGAAGAGAGTTGGCTTTGACATAAAAGATTGGGACACCTTAAAGTTTCTCAATAATACAAATCAAGTAGAATTGGAGCGGTTCTTGACTTGCCCAACATCTCTCCACTTGAAAATAACATTTGCAAATCATGTCAAATTGGTAAGCAAACTAGAGTTCGGTTTAAAGCTAAGGAAGGTACTTCAAGTAAGCCACTTGAACTTATTCAGACTAATTTGTGTGGTCCTATGAGAAAGAATTCTCCTCGTGGTGGACAATACTTTATATTATTCATTGATGATTTTACAAGAATGTCTTGAATTGACTTACTAAAACATAAAGATGAAGCAATTGATAAATGTAAAGTATTAAAGGCTCTGGTAGAAAATGAGATAGATTTGAAAATCAAATGTCTTAGATCTGATAGAGGAGGAGATTTTATATCATATTAGTTTTTCAATTTTTGTGAACAACACGACATCAAAAGACAATTTTCCATAGCTAAGACTCAACAAAATGGAGTGGCAGAAAGAATGAACAAAACAGTCCAACAAATTTCACGTGTCGTGCTTGATGGGTCGGGAAGACCTCACACCTTTTGGGGAGAAGCAACACATACAACCATGGATATACTTAACGAAGTTCATGTTCGAGTAAACATTGATAAAAATCCACATGAACTATGGTTTGGCAAGCATGCAACTATCAAACACTTCAGAATTTTTGGAAGCAAATGTTACATAAAGAAAAATGATGATAAGCTTGGAAAGTTTGAATCTAGAGCTGATGAATGAATCCTTATTGGATACTCTTCTAGAAGCAAGGGATATAAATGTTATAATAAAAGGGGTCAAAAGATTGTTGAATGCATATATGTGATAGATGAAGCACCCACATGTACCAAAAGAGAAGCACTAGCATATGACGAAATTCTCCCTACTACAAGCCAAAAGTTTGTAGGAGAAGGAAATAGAGAAGCATCAAAAGAAGGAAATGAAAATACAAATATATTAGAATAGACTCCTTCAAGGTATGCTCAAAAAAATAATCCTGAATCTCAAATTCTAGGCGAAAAGGAAGCAAGAATACAAACTAGAAGAACTCTTGTTGGAACTTCTAGTTACTTAGACTTACTATCCATAATTGAACACCAAAATATAAATCAAGCATGGAAAGATGAATGTTGGGTTAAGGCAATGCATAAAGAACTTGATCAAATAGAAAATAACCATACATGGGAATAGGCACCAATGCCTCATGATAAAAATGTTATTAGGAAAAAATGGGTGTTCAAGAACAAACTAAATGAAAATGGAGAAGTTATTCAAAACAAATCAAGACTTGTATGCAAAAAATATGCTCAACGGGAAGGGATAGACTTTGAAGAAACATTTTCACCTATAGCTAGACTTGAAGCCATAGGAATGTTTCTTGCATTTTCAAGTTTTCATAACTTTAAAGTATATCAAATGGATGTTAAAGCTACATTTTTAAATGGGGATCTAGAAGAAGTTTATATTGAACAGCCTGAAGGGTTCATTCTTGGCAATGATAAAAATCTTGTTTGCAAACTTAAGAATGCATTGTATGGGTTAAAACAAGCTCCTCATGCATGATATTATCATCTTGCTAGGTATCTTTAGTAACAAGGCTTCAAAAAGGGTTCTGCACATAACAATCTATATATCAAATTTGATAAATAATTTTTTTGATAGTTGTTGTCTATGTAGATGACATCATATTTGGAAGCAATGTAGAATCTACGAGTCAAGTATTTGCTTCAATTATGCAACAATAATTTGAAATGTCTCTACTTAGTGAACTAACATACTTTCTTGAACTTCAAGTTCAAAAAACTAAGAATGGTATCTTTGTCTCTCAAACCAAGTACCTCAAAGAAATTTTGAAGAAATATGGAATGGAGTATTGCAAGCCTGTATGCACACCAATGGTAACATGATGCAATCTAAGTCAAAATGATGATTCTCCTTTAGTCAATAAACTAGAATACAAATCTATGATTGACATCTTGCTCTATCTTATAGGTACAAGGCCATACATTAGCATCAGTTGTCATTGTTGGACAATTTCAAGAAAATCCTAAGGAAACTCATCTCCTAGCAGTTAAAAGAATATTCAAGTATCTACAAGGAACTCAAGATTTTGGTCTATGATACCCCTAAAACGTAGAATTTTCACTTCATGCTTACAAAGATCCAGATTGGGCAGAAAATGTCGATGATCATAAGAGTACTAGCGGAGGAGCATTTTGTTTAGGACCTTGCTTGGTTTCATGGTTCAACAAGAAACAAATTTCTATCTCTTTTTCCATTATTGAGGAAGAATATGTTGCTACTACATCTTGTTGTACTCAACTTTTATGGATGATACAAACACTGCAAGATATTAAAGTCACTTGTATTCAACTTGTACCTATTGTTTATGACAATACTAGTGCAATAAGTATCTCTAAAAATTCTATCGTGCACTAAAAAACCAAGCACATTCCAATCAATTACCATTTTTTGAGAGAGAAGGTGCTTGAACACTGGAATATGTTCCTTCCAAGGAACAAGTTGCAGACATATTTACAAAGCCACTTCCACATGCTTACTTTGAATATCTTAGACATAAATTAGGAATGATTCTAACCTCATCACTCCGCTGATTGTTCTAACATGTATATCATGTTCAAGGGGAGTTGTGTCTGTAAATTACTTTTCGTACGTGGATGGTGTGAAGGATAGTTGTATATATACGTGGTTTATGAGTTAGATAGCTGCATGTACCTCTTAGTGATTGAAAACAAAAAAAACTGGCATAGATTCAGGGGGAGCCTCCTATATGCCTTCATCATTTCATGTTTGGCTTTTTGGCTCTGACAATGGTTGGTTGTAGTCTTTTGGGTCAAGGGGAGCAGTTGTTATGCCCCTAATAGTACCTTGTTGGCATTATGATTTCTTGGGCATGTATTGTTGCATATCTTTGCTGATTTCTAGATGTTACTACTGAATATTTATATGCTAAAGTTATGTTGCTAGTTGTCAATGATGCATGGATTCCAAATGATAAAGTTATGAATGATGCTATGCTTGATGAGGAAGATGTGTATGTTATGGTGAATATTGATGTTGGTTGTTGGTTTGCTGGAGTTACTTGGTGATACTTGGAAGCATTGCATACTTGGTCCATGTTGATGACGTTGATGATGTTGGAAAGTTTGATGCTACACTACTTGATCTTCCATAGCTTCTTGATCATGTTCATGTTGCTGCTATGTTTTTGTGATCAAATGTTCATATTGCAGGTTCCTACATGGTGTATAGTGGTTGCTGATGGCTATCATGATCTTGTTACCTCATTGTTGAGGTCTCGATTTTTGGTTATAACTGTCAATGTCTCTTGATGTAAAGGTCATGAAAAGACCCATATTGTAAATCATTGTAAAATCCAGTCATATATGGGATATTGGGAGCAAGTCATGCAATGTATGTAATCTCATTATGTTGGGACATTGATGTAATTTTTTTTGATCCAATATGTAAACTCCACAAGTTGGGTAATTAATGTAATTGTAGGTGCATAGAGTCATTGGTCATAGGAAAGGTCATTTGGTTGAGTCATCAAGTCTTGTACTATATTGAATACCTTCAAAAAGTTCAACATATGCTCAGGGGGAGCATGGTCAGTATGCAGTCCTCATATTCAATAGATCAGACCTACAACATTCGTCTTTACAAAGGGGGGAAAAGCCTTCATTCAACATTGGTCAGCCCTTTGCCCTTGATGTCAAAGGGGGAGAGAAGCTTGGTGTTTGGAGAAGAATGCAGACGGGAAGTCTTGATATTTGCAGGTGTGTTTGAAGGTTTTTATAGGTAATGGCCAAACACCACAGTGGTTGTCATCAAGTCCGAAAGTGGAGATTGTTGGCATTATGGCTAATGTGTTTTCCTTGATGGAAACCTACTTGATAAATATGTCAACATTGTGATAACATGAAGGTTATGCAGATTGATACAGATGTTATAGATGGTATGGATAGAGAAATGATAGTTCAGAGACAAATGTATGTTAAAGGTGAAGTTTGAAGAAGTATATGTGGATCTTATGAAGAAGGGTTACATACATACGCAGGTCCTATAAGGGAAATTCTCTTACATAATCTGAATCATGGTAATTTGAATACCAAGGGTCTTTACCATGGTATTGGGCCATAGTAATTGGTGCGAAAACAATTATTTGATCTTATCAAAGAATACTAATGACATTACCAAGGGATTTACCTAAGGTATTATCCAAAGCTAAAACTATATAAGGAGATGGAGTTCAAGGTGTCAAGTGTGCAAGTGATGCATTGTTTATAAATGATTTGATCTGAAATATGTGTGCACCAAGGAGCATGGAGATGACTTAGATCTAATAGATCTGAAAGAAATGCATATTACTTAATATGTTTGTGTCCATGGCTAACAATGATAGACCTATGATGATGGTATGACTATGCATATAATGATGTATGATTGCGACAGTATGTAGGCCAATAGTTGGATTTGACATATTACAAAGGTATGATTAAGTGATTTTAGATATGTACTTTGGTTTTCTTCTGAATGGTCACGTACATACACAAATCTGTTTATGTAGGGCCGCGTATAGATTCTAAGATATGGTATACAGTTTGTTGAGATCTGTACGTTGGTGTAATTCATGATATTCATGTACATACACATATTGATACTATAATAGTCATGTATATATGTTAGGGTTTGCAGTGTGCTTTAATGATGACACCTGATGAGTTCAGCTCTATTTTCTCTTGTCTGCTAGTGATGTATCTATCTTGATGATCTATGTCTGACTATAATGATTGGGTTGGTTGATTGGAAGTGATGCTACAATGTGGGGATTTGTGATTGGTTCATTATTTTGTTGTTGTTCTATGTATGGTCTAGTGATTGATTCAACATTACAGTTATTCATGATTAAGTTTGCATCAGTTTAAGATATGTATGTAGGTATTATACAAAGGAGTCACGTACATACGTGAGTCTTATTTAGTACAATCGCGTACAAAATTTCATTTTTGTTAATTATGGTTGGGTTCTACATTAAGTGATTTAATGCTTCAGAAATTCAATTGATTTGCAATGTTACAGTGTCTCAAATCCAGTGCTTCAGTTTGACATGTTTGTTTGGGTCTAGTTTGAAAATGTGATGAAAGGTGGACTATAGGTTTTATTTATGATTGTTTGATATGTGGATCCATCCTGAAACTTTCTGAAAAGCAGTCCACAAGGAGCTGAGAGTTGCAACCTTCAAAAAGGGGGTAGGGGATTCTTTCTAGTAAAAGTTGGTAAACAAGATTAGGGGGTTGTAGCTCCCTTCCAATAGGAGTTGGAGAACGAGTAGAGGTTTTAGCCTCTTGCAGGTGGGTGCTTACATACTAATAAGAGTTTGCATCAATACAAATGTAATAAAACATTTTCTTTATATCATAAGAAAGAAGACAAAGACAACAATAGTGATGGTTTCCCCCACATTAGGTTTCCACCTAAAAAATCCTGGTGTTCTATGTGTGTTGCTCATTTGTTGTGATTCTTTTATGTTCTTTACTACATACTGATTAATCTACTGATGCAATTATTAAATATAGTCATTCGATAGAACACATGAAAAATCATTAAACTAGATATATGTTGGTTTCTTTCTTTGAATTAATGTACATACGTAGGTTGCTTTAAGAACAATAACTTGCATATTTCATAATATAAAATTTGAAATTTAGAGTTTAAAATATTAATTCAGCCCCCTCCCCTCTCAATATTTTTCCCAACATTTTTCTTCTATTTTGTGAGTTGGTTGTATAACATTTGGTATCAGTGCTTTGGATTCTAGGGTTTCACTGCTTTAAACATACCATCTTTGCATTTTTGCTATAAAGATTTTTCTACAAGGCTTATAAAGCTGAAATTTCGACCACATGGAGCCAAAATCTTGGTGAATTTCGTGTAAAAATTTCAGATCTTGGTTCGCTATATTTTTTGAGATATGGTCTAAATAATTTAAGGCTTTTGCATGCTCTAGAATTCAGTCTCTAACAAGTGACCTAGGGAAAATTGCCAAATTTCTCTATGAGCATCAAATTTGAATTTTGTAAAATTTTGATGTAATAGCACGAAATATAGTTTTTCACGTATCATTTTCAAGGTCGAAAGTTGAAACAATGACACATGGAATTCTATACAACTTTGCTCTACTGAACCAATCCATAACCAGGTCGTTGTGGGCGATTGAGCATAACTTTATCTTGAGGAATCCAATGTTGGTATGACTTTTGGCATTGGAAAGAAAACTCAGAGGGATACCACAAAACAAAATTTCAGACATTGGAGAGCCAAAATACAAAGATACAACTGTTTCAAGATTGAACTCCTAAAAACAATAAAAATGTGTGTATTTTTGTTTTTTTTACATGTGTGTAACTTTTGTTTGAAAATTCATTTTTAAGTGATTCAAAGGAGCATAGATATATTTGGTTTATTAAAAAATGTTTCGAAACAAAAAAATGAATAAACCTAGTAAGAAACCAAAAATCTCTACTATGACGCATGAAGAAGAGGAAGAAATGCAACATGATATATCAAAATTATGAGACCAAGTGCAACAAATTTTGCTCTTGCTAAGAGTAACCAAAAATGAACTAGAAGCTAAGGTTGAAGGTTTCAAGGATGGATTAAAATCAGACATGGAAGCTAAGATGGATGGTTTGAGTAATGGTTTAAAAGCAAACATGGAAGGTTTGACAAAATTGCTATAAGAAATGTTTTCTAATGGCGTAAAGGTATTCCATGAAACTCATGTTGAGAACAAAAGAAATGTTAAACATGATTTTAAAGTCTCTAAATTTGGATTGAAGACCAACCACATTCCAAATATAAATATGATAAAGTTTGATGGCAAGGATTCAGTAACATGGATACTGCATATGGAGCAATATTTTGATCTACATGTGCAACACACACAAAAGGTACACATTGTATTTTTATATTTAGAACCCAATCAATATGTATGGTATTGATGGATTTTTTCTCATAGACCACTTCTCACTTGGTCAATTTTTATGGAGGAAATGATAGCACATTATGAAGATACAAAGAAAAAACCTTCTTTAGCCAATTGATAAATCTCAAACAAAAGGGTTCAATGGCGGAACACATTGAGGACTTCCAAAAATTGAATATCAGGGTAACTCATATGCCAAAGGAGCATAAGATTGATGTCTTCATAAGGACTTTGAAGGATAAAAGCCAACATGAGGTTCACCTTTGGGAACTTGATTCATTAGAGAAGGCATTCAAGGTGGCAAGAAAAGTTGAAAGCAAAATTATAGCAACAAGTAAGTCCATCACTCAACTATAAATATGGAAGTGTTGTTGCTCCTAGCCTTCCACAACCTACAAGGTTGACATCGTAACAATTGGAGGAAAAAAGAGAAAAAGGGATTTGTTACAGTTGTGATAGCAAATACACTAAAGTGCATAAGTGGGCCGAGAAGAAATTATTTTACATAGATTGTGAAGAGGAGGAATAAAAGGAATAAGAAACATAAAAAAGAGAATATACACCAGGAACCAACCCCTGAGAAAGAAAAAATGAATCCAAACATATCTTGTAATGCATTGGAAAGAATTACTACTCCTCAAACTCTCAAGATAGAAGGATATATCAAGAAGAAAATGGTAATAGTGTTGATCGATTCAGGTAGTATCCATAATTTTGTTCATTGTAAGATAACCAAGGAATTGAATTGATTTCTATATCCAACACCAGAGTGTCAAGTGATGGTTGCAAATGGAGGAACTATAAATTCTTTAGAAAGTGTCATAATATCAAACTAACCATGGGGGGATATTTAATAGTCCAATGTTTTCCATTCCAATGGGTGGTCTTGATGTTGTACTAGGAGTCCAATGGTTCCAATCTTTGGGGACAATAACTTTTAATTTTTAAGAAGTTTTCTTGAATTTTTTCTGGGAAGGAAATGAAATTGAATTAAGGGGTATCACAGAGAAACTAGGGAAGATAATCATATCTAATGGCATGAAAAATATTTTGAAAAAAGAAAAACGAGGTGTAATTGCACAATTATTCTCACTAGAGGTTGAAACATCAAAATCATTTGTTTCTCCAGATTTCCAAAAATTCTTGTTCAATCATTCCAAGGTATTTGAGACTCCCAAAGGCCTCCAAACTATTTGTGATTATAATCATGCTATTCACTTGATTCCAGG
>APFE031748325.1:0-10375 GCA_000404065.3 Pinus taeda
GATCTGCAAAAATCCAGCTGGGAATTTTGTAATCTCACACAAAACTTTGCTTCTACTGCCTACTTAGAATTGGGTCAAAATGTCTCAAAATAAAAGAATTAAGCATCTTGAACCTCTTGGATTGCATTTCACTAGGAAGGGATAAAATTCCCTTGGCCTTTCTGGTGATTTATTAGAAACAAATTCAAAAATATATGCCACTTCTAACACATTGAAGTTGGCTTCTAAGCTCGATCCCAATAAATATTTTAAAACTTCTCTCAAATTTTGGGCATATTATTAGCACTTTACCATTTTACTATGGATAATCTCCTATTCTCACCTTGAAACAAAACTTTCTTATATATAAATTGATGGCCATTAGTTATGAATCCTTGCATATATTCCTTCCAAAAAAATCTTTGGAATAGAACACCAACATTGCATATGAAGATTTGAAACAAAGCTTAGTTGTTGCTTATATAAAAATTAACTTAAATATTTTTCCAGCTTCTCAACCTCTTCAACACTTCCGATGTGCAAAGGTACTCTTTGATGAACCTCTTGTGGGTCTATGTCAAGAACCCTTTCATGACAATCATATCCTTTACCACGATAGATTTCATTATATTATTGCTCACATTCCCTGAAAGAATTAAAATTTACCATTCACGAAATCTGACTGTTTCCCTTTCAAAGAAGCCACAAAATCTCTCACACCAATGAAAATTTTGCGAAAATTTTTGAGGGAGATCTAATTGATGTTTTCTGCACAAAACCCACATTCCGAATTTTTGAATTTTACGCCAATTTCCTAGAAAACGCATCTGAAATTTGTTGTCTGCAAACTTCCACGAAATTGGTCCACATGTTGGTCATTTTTGAAGCTGACAATTCTTGAATTAAATACTCTTCCAATATGCAAATACAACGAAAGGGTCATCCTCTATGGAAATCATTTTTAATACTTCCGCTTATCCTTTGGCATTTTGGCATTCATTCAAAACAGGAACACATCAAAGTATGAATTTTCATATGCCAGATTTTTCATCAAATGTGTATTGAGAAATTTGTCTTCACCATCCCCTCTCATTGTGAAACCTATCGTTCATCAAAATAAATGAGGACATATTCAATTCAACATTTGGAAAAGATCCCACAAAACCCGGTCAGAGTGACCCTTATGTTTAATTCCTTTGGAAATAGACTGAAGTGAATAACAATATACAAGAAGAACATGTTTATGCAAATTATGAGAAACAACTTTGCAAATTCTTTCATCCATTTTACCCAAACATTAATTCCCATAGAAGGGACTCTGGTTTCTCCTTATTTAAATCAAGTTTTTGTACAAATGTTGAGCTAGATTCCAAAACTGCAATGTTGATTCAACATCATTTGGTAGACATTCTATGCATGTGGTTGCATTTATTATTGTATTTAGATCCACCATAATTATAAGAATCATGAAATTTGTTTAAAACCTAAGTAGAAACACTATCCAAATTACATTACAGGTACACTTAACTTCAACCATAGCCATCACAATTACCAGTTTCCAGAACAAAAATACAAATTGCCCTATTTTTTGCATCTGGAATCTCAACCATGGCATATGTCAAAAATGTTTTGAAGGATACTGCGTAAACCTCGGACTCTAGTACTCTTTGTCGTTGCATTCTATGAATTTTTAGGTTTCGTGAGCACTAGAATAAGTTAGTCTTCACTCAATGTTGAGAGGCTAACCAAGACAAAAGAAAATCATCTGATGAATTCTGGAATCAAGCCATATATAATATCGATCTTAGAATGACTGCCAACATTATTCTTTAAATCAAGAATTCACTTCATATTGGATCTGTAGAAGTTCAACAAGAGAATACAGATCACCAGGCAGTCAATAAAATTCCTTCAGCTTGGAGTTGTTCAAAGCACGTCTACGGTTCGTTTCTCTCTTTTGAACATATGCCTGGAGGAATTATACTAGCAATTGTCCCAAAAGGTACAAAGAGAGGCCGATAGGATTATTAAATTTTTCTAGAAGAGTTAATTGGTTTGGGGAAAACCTTGTTTTTTGGACTGGATCATTGTGCAATTATCTATATTACAAGGAACGCATTGAATTTCTTATTTCATTTCTGCTATCCTTACTTATATCCTTTCCGTGCTTTTTCTTGATCAATTTGATTAAATATTCCATTATGCTTTGATCAAAGTCCTCACCTCCATATAAGTGTATATCCTGGTAAGTTCAAAGCTTGAAAGCCAACCAAAAAGGTCAATGATAACCACTGTGCACGTATTCAAATTCGTAATGTAAAACTGCCAGACAGAGTTCAGACAGATAACCTCCAAGATGGGTATCACCGTTTGTAGCCAAAACCTCAAAAACTCTGTTGTCAATAGTCAGAACACTGACATCAAACATGCCACCGCCAAGATCAAAAACAACAATATTTTTCTCTCCACCCTTCTTGTCCAAGCCATAAGCTATTGCTGTAGCTGTGGGTTTGTTGATAATAGGAGCTACATTCAAGCGAGCAATAACACCAACATCCTTCGTTGCTTGGCGTTGTGCATCAGTAAAATAAGTTGTGCAAGCCCACAAGTTAACAGTCACAATGCAGTCAACAATTGGTTACCCACAAATTTGACTTGGTATGTTTGGGTGAGTCAACTTGGCAGACCCAGCTGGGCCTGGCTGGGACAGGCCATGCCCTCAGACCCAACAGTTACAAAATCACTGGAAAAACAAGCACAAATTTGACTCACTGAGTCTGAACAAGTCGACTTGGCAAACCCAGCACCTCAGACCCAACCAGGTCTAGTAACAGATTTGCTTTTCTCTAGTGTTTTAACAAACTCAATACAATGCATTTTCAATAAGATAACTACAGAGACTCCATTAATGCTATTGCCTACACATTGAAACCTGATTTTACAAAAAGTGAAATAATTATAGAATGACTAAAAACATCGTGCACAAATCTAGCAGACTTGCAGAGATCTAAGAAAAGGAATGTACCTCGAAGAACATTATAATTACAGATAACTGATAGTAGCGGATTCTTATGTGTTCCGTAACTCATTGTTTAATTTATGACTAAAGCAATAACATGGAAACAAAATATACAAACTTATCATATCAAACATCTTAAAATGAAAAAGTGTACAGAGGGAATTGAATTGTGAGAATCCATCAATTTGTCTCTTAAAATATGTGCCACAGCTGGATATCGAATCCTCAAAAGCAATGCCCATGAGAAGAACCTGAAAGGCAAAGTTCATGATGTAGTGCCCAGCGAGACAAAAGGTACCTTAATACAATAATACATTACCTTGCAGCATCAATGGAGCTATGCTAAACCTCTAAATAACCTACCACAAGGAAGGTACATATACTTGCTCCTTTAGATTCCATGTTGCGCTTTCAGCTGGGAATCCCAGACAGCACCAATTGTCCATTGTGCGATAATCCCACCACAAATAGCAAAGCTTACGTGCACAGTTACTAACAAATGTTGAACTCTGCATCGACATATCATCCTTCTATTAGAAGTATAAGAACTCTTTAGATAGATCCTTAAGCAAAGTAACTGCATTCAATGACTACCTGCTATAATAGCATCACCCAAACCAGTCCTATCACACGTGAATGGCGTGGCCAAAACATCTTCTGTTCCTATTACTGCACATACAATATCAACTTATTAGCTTCAACTTTACCAATTCACATTAATATATTTTAACTACACTGTAATTTTCAACCTTGAGCTTCTTGTAAAGACGTAAGGAGGTTAAATATTTCATCAAAATCCTTAATTTTTCTAGTTTTATTGAGAGAGAGACAAAAATGCATTATCAACTTATTGGCTTGTACTTTTGACATGTTTTTTTAACTGAAGAACACTAACAATATAATTTTATTAACTTGGGCCTTCTTGTGAAGATGCAAGGAGGTTAAATATTTCATCAAGTAATCCTTAATTTTTCTAGTTTTAATAATATCTACCGATGAGGGGGAGGCAGCAGCGGGAAGGGGTTTTATTTAGCCCTGACGGAAAAATTGTATCGCAATATGCATGGGACTTGGTCTAGCGACCAACAATCAAGTTGAATATCTCCCTTTATGGAAAGGTTTGGAAATAGCTAATGCAAAGAAAATTACCAGCTTATTAGGCTAGTCATTCGACAAATGACCAAGACTAAGAAGGCAATATGCTGAGATTCTTCTTCCTTTTATTTTTTGGATCCTCATCTCCGCCTCACACTTTGAGCAATTGGATCTCTTTCACATGTGCAGGCATTCTTAGCCTTGGTCGAATGCCACTTGTAAATCACATTAAGACACCAGGAAAGAGGTTAAATATCTTTCATGCTCACAGTTTCTTCAACAAGTTGTGATTGAATTTTCAGTACTATGCCAAATGCATTGAACGAGTATATTCTCAACATACAATTCTTATCAAACCAGCAAAAAAGGACAAATTATGCAAATGACAAATAATCCATAGAAACCCATTTCCCAAGACCAGAACTCACAGAAATAAGAAAAGTTAAAACAACATGCAGAAACTTAGCAAAGCTTGTAACCTTGTATTTTACACCTTCAGCGCAGGTATACTGGGTCACAACTTACAAAATAGAATATTTGCCTAAATTAAAAAGTAACAGATTAGAACAAAAGAAATGTTACCAGACTTGATTCGGGAAATATCAGCAATAATAAACTTGTACTTGAAAAACTCAGAAAATATCAGTCCAATTGGAGGCCTGAAAAACTTGGGAGAAATGAGATCACAGTGGCTCCTTGCCATAAAAAGAATTTTATTGATAGATAGATAACTTATATATATAGTTTTTAATGTCAATTGGGTCTAGCTTGAATGATTAAGAGGAGAAGCTGTTATCCTTCCTACCCAGGTTCAAATCCCACTTTTGACATGTTTTCCCCTCGTGGGCCAACTGGGTCTCGCACGGTTTTGAGGAAGGGATGAGATGTTTCTAAACCTGTTTAGTCCAAAAGAGTAGCTCAATTGACCGTTGCTAATGTTGTTGAGAATTTGGCTAGTTCAATGGCAATAGGTGCCCAATTCAAGACCACCTAGGTGAGTAGTACTAATCTATGCCAACTGGTCTACTATAGCTGCCATCTACAAATTTGGGGGAGCGCCCCTTGGGTTTCCCTTCAAGGCTTTCCTTGGAAAAGAAATATAGGTTTATTTCATGCTTAATGGTTAATTTTATTAAATGTTTTTGGTTTGGCAAAATTTGTTCAAATTCAATGCTGTCAAATTCGAACACAAGCTGACTTAGTTTATCCCATGTGCAAAAAGGTAATCAGTCAAACATAAATTAGAATCTATAAATAATGGCACTAGGGGTACTTAATGCGGAAACCATTGATCCCACATGCAAAGGACAAATGGTTTGGAGAGACAATGAACTCTACACAGGCCCTTAAGCTTCAAGAGAAGAAAGTGAAGATTTTGGTTTTCTTGTGGGTAGTCAGTTTGAGACTAAGTTATGGCCAACTGCAGAGTCCATGCTGCCCTTGGACATTTTGGGTCTGAGTTGGCATTCATAACTTCTGAGGAGAGTATATAGCAGTTTCCAGCATTTGTTTTCCTGTTGCAAATTCCATTTTATACATGGACTGCAGAGTTTACTGTGCTAGAGTAGATCAAATTACAACATTCTAATCTGCTGTTAAAAAAATATAATCTGCTGAAATTTTTTGTTTATCTACTTTCATTTAATATTGCAATCAGAATATCATAACCTGCTAAGGGCATCATGTTATAATCTTCTTTACAGAATTGGAATCTGTTAGTGTTTCTCAGGATCATAGCATCAGGTAGTAACAGTATTCATACCAGAATTTAGCTATAAAAAACTGATTTCAAATTAGGCCCATAACATATGGCTTTACATGTCAAAGGAAAAATGCTATAAAATGGTAGTGGATAAAAAAACTCAAATTAATCTTAGGATATGAACATTAACTTCTTTCAAAATGTTGAAATAGACAAAATATAGATTTGAAAACTCCAAGTTACATTTTATTCTCACTGCCTTGACTTTTATGATATGCACGCAATACCTGGGCTATATTAGTTCACTTAGTGGCTCCATAGCATTGATTTTAACTATCAATGCCATGAGTCATAGTAGTTTCTTAACTTATTTTCCATGTGCTCTATTCTTTAAATCATTTAAAATTAAAGCAAGCTTTTCCATATGAAATTAGAATTATCATCAAATGTAAAGAAACAGGACTCTTTGACAGAAACCTTTGGAGAACTGATAATCAGAGAAAAATACCATTCCACTCTGAGGAACACCTCTGAATTCAGACAATTGTACATGGCTTATTTCCCGACTTAACCTATTCAGAAGTAGCAAACAGACAAAACATAATGAAGAGGGAGGCCTTACCATACAAATGATTCGCTAGACTTTCTGTGCTCACATAATCTGATAAAATAAGCTTCTCATGCTCCCTTGGTCCCCAGTAATAACCTCTCAAAGAGACTAGATTTGGATGTCTTATGTTCCCAAATTTCTTTGCTTCCCTTGCAAATTCCTTTTTGTGTTTTGCCAAACCTTCCCTCAGCCACTTCACTGTCAACACATGTCCATTGTCTAGCGTAGCTTTATAAGAGGTTCCATGACTGCTTCTCCCCAAAACTTCAGCAGGTGCACGTGACAACTCCTCAGCTGTGAATGATAGTGTCTCATCCAGAAAGAAAAGATCCCCAGCTAACCGATCAGGTGATCTGACATTCAAAATAACAGGGTGATCAGGAGCAAATGAATCTTCAGACTGCGGTGACGATGAGAAGAAACTATTTGAACCAGGTGAAGACCGTCTCTTATTCATCGAGGAAGAAATATCTACAGTACTTGATTTTGAAGAATCTAAATCTTTGGCTTTCAAATCAGGAACCTCCATTACAGTAGAGTCAATGGTTAAGAGTGTTGGTTGAACAACAGGGGTTGTCCTTTCAGGAGCTAACAAATGTTCTGCAGAAACTCTCACAGGACGTGAAGGTTCCACATCTTTACCAAATCCAAAGTAACCAGCACTTGAAGTTTTTCCTCTATCTATATCTCTTGAAACAATTTTGTCATCAAAGTTTGAAATTCTTCGGTAGTATAAGAACAGAGCAAGGCCAACAAATAGAGCAGCTGCAGCAGTGCAGATCCCAATTATAACTGCTTTAGCAAGGCCCCTGCCATGTCTCTCACTGGTGCCAGGCCCATTGTTAGATGATACTCGAACACGAGGAAAAATCAAACCAGAGTTTCCTGGATAGAATGAAGAGTGAGGGAAATCTCTCAAATTTTGTGGGACATAACCTGACAAGTCGTTGTAAGATACATTAAATGCCTTTAAGCTGGCAGGAAGGTTGCCGGGTATTTTCCCAGATAATTGGTTGTGAGAGAGATCGAGGTTGACCAAGACAAAAAGCTTACTGATTTCATTTGGTATGTTTCCTGACAATTGATTTCCACCAAGATTCAATGTCTTGAGCCTGTCAATTGCACCAACTTGTGGAGGAATAGTACCACTTAAATGGTTGTTCGAAAGGTCCAATGATTCCAGGAAAGAATATTTTGTCACTTGAATGGGGATTACTGATGAAGCAGGGTTTACTGGTAGAATGTCCGGCAGGGGGATACCCCAGTGAAATTATTGCTAGATAAGTGTAAATGTTCCATGGTAGACAATGTAGAAAGGCTGGTTAAAAGAGCCCCATTTAGCTTGTTGAAGCTAAGGTCAATAACATTAATCTTGGGATACATTCCCAATACAGTTGGGAGAGATCCCACTAAGTAATTGTGGGATAAATTCAGATAGGTCAATCTTAAAAACTGAGAAGTATCATTTGGCAGGGACCCTGTAAACGAATTCTGGCTCAGATCAAGAACTTCCATATAATTTCCCATGTCCGCATCATAGACAAATCCCCAGATAAATTGTTATCACTCAAATCCACTACTGCACAGATTCCGAATTTTATTGGCAATGTACCAGATAGTGCATTTGAAGAAAGGTTGAGCACCTTAAGATTTGTCGTTGCAATATTGTTTACATTGCCTGTGATACAAAATGACAAAAATGAATTAGTAGTTTACAGAGAACAGAATCCAGATATCTGTTGTTTGACTCCTTTTAGAGTCAAATAACCATGGAAAGATTATCATAATAAATGTAGTAACCACTATCTAATCATCCATCATGTAAAGTTACATTATAATTTATATGCAGCCATGAAAATGAATGGCAAATAGTTGGGGCCGCTGAGAATAGTTTGATCCACAATGTTTATTAGGGTCGAGTAACATAGAATAATGGATAATGACAAATTAGTGATAAAGGAAACTATTACAAAATCCAGCTCTCAGCATTCATGGACGCTAAAGTTTCTGTCACTTATTAATTCATCTATGCCCGTAGGATCTACATGCAGTGAAAAAAGAGATTTGACTTCATCAAAATTGGACAACTGACCACTCCATGATTAGTTACAAAGACACACAATAAACTACCACAGAGCACCGTATAGTCAATTAATGATAAGGATAATAAAAATGAACATCGATATCCAAGAGAATCCCAAACCATACACTTCTCAGTGTTTGATGACAAATAAAGTTGCTTGATTTTAACCCAGAGACTTCTATAACATTAAAAGTACCCTACAACGGGACACATATAAGGACAGTTCATAAGACAAACTATCGTAAATACAGCTCCCCAAGATGACAGAAGCTAACATTCCCTATCACTCAGTAATTCACCCATCACAATAGAATGTATGTTGCAGGTGTGTTCTGATCGTGTGTAAATTTGAAAATTGAAATAATGAATAGGTAAATACCAACCTGAAATTAGCACAGGAAAAGCTACGTTGTCAAACAAATAATTTATTAAATACCTACATAGACGTAATAAATTCCAAAAAAGACCAACAATGTAATCCCAGCACTCTTGCAAAATTTTTGCATGGCAATACGACCAACTTCACATGCAATATTGTTTACATTAACATAAAGTTTACTCAAATTCACATTAAAAAGTAATGAAGATAAACTGTAACAAGATGATGCCTTTTATGCTTTGGGTCGAGAAATTATGATAAGAATAATGAGACAACACACTAACAGGGTTTTTTTAATATATAAAACCAATGGATGGGAAGAATTGCATTACACACTTCTTCCTGACCTTGGATGTTAGAAGATTAACAATTGATAGCCATGTTGATATCGAGCTTCTTCATTGTCCTTCGAACCCTTGTTATTTTTGCCCATTGGGCTCTCTAGGGTTTGATGATATCTGTTTCAGCACTCCATTGTAGTCGTTTATTTCTTTTATCATTCTCACAGATATTATTAAATTACCGACTCTTTTAACACTTAATTCAACTTCCCAATGCCTTTTCATCTTTACAGTTTTTATAATGCTGTTGGAAATTTGTGGCAACCAGTGGCAATTGATATTAAAATTAAAAGTAAAATTGAATGTCCACCTCGACTCTACCATTTCAAAAATCAAATTACACTGGGATCTCTCAAGCAATTTGTTAAACTAAGTAGTTATAAATTTGACTAAATTCTTGAGCTGTTTTCTTTTTCTTAGCGTAATGCACCTAATGACTTAATTCAAAAATTCTGCCTTGATATAATACTTGGATATACAGGTCTATGTGAAGCTGCTCTAAATCAATATTACAAACAATACAAGAAAAATCCAAAGCATGGCTGCACAAAGAAAGTACCCGAAAGATTGTTGTGGCTGAGATCCAGTTCACTCAAGACCGAAGAACCTTCCATAAAAAGCGCACCCGGTAAAGGTCCAGAAAACTCGTTATTGCTAAGGCGCAAGATCTCGAGGCTATAAATAAAGTTGAAAGACGGAAGTTGTCCCGAGAACCGATTGTTGCTGATATCGAGAACCTTCAAATTTTCAAAAGGAATTGCGCCGTTATAAGCCAAGCTTCCGTTGAGCTGATTGCTACTGAGATTGAGATGCTGAAGCGAGTATATAAGGCCGGACACAATCGGCCACATAGAAGGCAAGGGTCCAGAGAGCTCGTTGTTGCTAAAATCAATGTATTCCGCAGACTGCAACAGCATGAGACCACTGTCAATGGGACCGCTAAGCTTATTCGAATGCAAATATAGCTGGCGCAGCTCTCTAAGGTTCTGGAAACCCTTGGGGATTATGTCGGTCAGATTGTTTGATGACAGGTTCAGGTAAATTAGGCGTTGCATAGCAATTAGGGCACTGGGAATTCTTCCATAGAAATAATTATTCGAAATATCGAAATACTGGAGGGAAGACATTGAACTCAGCTCGGCTGTGAGCTTACCGGATAAGTGATTT